>JAMKCH010040578.1:0-13816 GCA_023653785.1 Ophioderma brevispina | reverse complement strand
TTTGTGTGTAATTTTCTCTTTCTTTTTTCCCCTTATGCCTCTATTAGATATATTTTTCCCTTTTTTGTTCTTGGTTAACTTTGTTTATTTGCTTTTGTTTTGTTAAAAAGCTTTAAAAAGTTTTTTCTTTTTTTCTTAGGATATCAATTGTATTGCAAGATTTAACATAAGAAATAGACCCCTACATTGGTCCATATTCTCGCATTGTATATATTTTTGGGGAATTAAAATATTCAAGGACTTCTCCCTTGTCGATAGTCCTACCAGAAACAGTCTGTACATACCATAGGCTACATAACCTATGCAAGTAAAAACTATGTTTAGGAATCTTTCCTACATAACATTGGCAAACACCATTTTAAAATTTGAAAGCCAAAAACAATTAAAAGTTTATGTTTTTTTGGTGCATGCAGATCTCGACATTCATGTTTAAACATCTAAAATATACATAGAATTTTCAAATATATATGTTAACAAATTTACTGAAATTAAAATGTTTAAAACAGTGAATTAGGACTATACTGTATTTACACATTGCAGTATAGATCATATCTTTAATTGTTGAATCTTTTTGGTTTTTCACATAGGTGTCACACACCATTTATACATATCTGAGTGTCCTTTCCAAGACATTTATACATAGTTGCAATACAAGCAAATATAGGCCATTATAATCTCATTCACGACCCAAAATTGCCTCTCTTAAAGATTCAGCTGTTGTACATTTGAACGAACGAAAACGAATTCCTGTGCACAAGCAACCACCTGAACCTGTCACGCTGCTTTTGATATCACCTTTTCTCCTAATTCCGTACCTTTTCATGGAAATTGATTGAACATTCGGGAAATTGGACGACCTTATTAGGCGATGGAATGCTGATTCCCTTAATTGCTTGAACGTTTGCGAATTATTAATAGAGTTATATAATTGAAATATACATGTTAGAATGCGTTCAAATTCACACGAATCGAATAACCCAAAAGCTAAATCAAATGAAATTACTATTCCTTGACCGGGAAAACCTATATTAAGTGCCATCCAGGTATTATTATTATCATTATTATTTTTTTATTTACTATTAGTATTTTTTATTATTAGCAACTTTTTTTTTCTTTAATACTCTTTTTTTTATATTAAAGCCACTGTCAGGATTCATGCACACCATTTTTATCTTGTACACATTGAAATATAATGAATTTAATACATGGTGATCAGAAAAAATGGCCTGATGTATCAGGCCTTTTGCCATCTTTTAAAAAATAGAAATATCCAACACATGTGTGTATAATCTTATCGTTTAATATGCTGCAAAGACTATTCAAATCGTTTGGGTATAGACCGAGCTACAGTCCGATGAATCACATCTCAGTTTGTTTCCCCTGCCCACGATTCCCATTTAAATGCATGACAGTCAACGAAGCACATTACTGTCCAAATTAATGATCGGGATATCTCAATGTTTAAATGTTAATTTAAGTGTATATTAATGTGTAAAGCCAGTGCTACTGGTAAGATTTATATGAAAATATTTATAAAAATGTGGCATTATATTCGTCTACAAATAAAGGGACAATTACATAAAGGCAAAATTTGTCTCCATTCAGGTTGTTTCATTCTAACTCTTTACAGAAACTTGAACATGTAGATTTTTTAATGATGAGGAAAGGACACCAAGGTTGGGAGGTAGGGTTATCGATATTACATTAGCAAAAAGGGGAACACCACTTCTGCACTCAATTAAAATTCATGATTACCTCCTCAGGATATGTTTAGCCTCCATGAACTCCGTTCATTTAATGTGAACAGTGAGGAGTTTCCGTAACCTAGTCCATCTGACAACAATTTTTTCTGACACACTAAGAATTCGGAACCGTTAAGGAATAAACATGTGCTTTTATTCGTGAAGGTTTCCGAATCATAGGGTGTCAGAAGAAAAGAAAACAAGGTGTCAGATGGGTCAATGTTAGGGAAGGAAACTCCGGATCCGTGCCAGAGAACAAAACAGACTATTTCAACATGTTGCATTTAAAAGACTCGCGTCTATACCTAAACCGATAGTGATATGATCAAGGTAATAAAATAATCGTTGCACAAGGGAGTAACCTGTAATTCGTAGCTTAAAATGCAAGACGTAATACATTGAGGTGGGTGAAAATGACAGACGCAAAAGATGGGACAGATAAAAGACTCGTCTCAGAATAAAAAAACAATAGGCACCAGGTTTGTAACTTGAGCAAGAAGTAAGCTGAGCTTGAAAACTAGTCAGTACAACACACTTATAATATTATCAAAAATAAAGCTAAGCGTTTGAAGGCCCACTCTCAACATTCGTGTCAAAATACTTCCGTGGTATTTGTCTTGATAGAAGCGTGATGTGTGAAACAAGGAAGTGATTTTACTTAACACTATAAATGTGATTGGCTGATTATTCCATGACAACTGCGCGCGTTTATCGATAGGCATAAAGGCCATAAAGTATTGCTGCAAACGCGTTGCGAGAAAGTAAGCAAACGCGTGCGACCATTTCGGCAAGATCTGGAGATTTTGGCCCGAACGGAAATCATGCTTACAGGAGCATATATTTTCAACTAGTCTCATAGGGGCGCGATCATTATTATGTGTGCGCTTTATTCCGTTAATTGTTTATATTGAAGTATACACGAATCCGACTTCCTGCCTGGCATCGGATTGGCGTTGGCGTGTGTCTGTGGGCCGCGCTGTCTGTTATCTAAAGGTCGGGGGTTCGAATCCCACTCCAGGAACAAAAATTTAGTTTATGATTTTATGTGTATTTAGAGTGCGAGCTGGAATCATAAAAAAACATCGGAGTTGTGCGATGATTGAAGTAGAAAAATATGAATTAGGGCCTTATGAGATAATAAGGCTGGTCATGGTCCTGGAGCAATGATTTCGACGTGCCAAAATCTCCGACGTGCTTTCGGCAACGCGTTGCGGTTGTCGGCCAATTCACAATCTGAATGTCTGTGACGTATTTCAAAAATATAAATCTCACCACGCGTTGCCGCCCTTGTGACCTTCACAACGCGTTGCAACATTCACAAAGCAGTGCGGCAACATTAAGTTAGGACATTATTGCCCTTCACAACGCGTTGTGAAGTTTTACAACGCGTTGGAAAGCTCGCAAACGCGTTGTGAAGGCTGCAACGCGTTGTGAAAGCTATAAGAGTCATAACGTATTGTCGCAAAGCGTTGTGTGGATCGATTTTTTGAAATACGTCACAGAAATTCAGGATTTTGATTGGCCGACGCCGCATCGCGTTGCCGAAATGGTCGCAACGCGTGCCACTTTCTAACAAGCGTTTTGCGGCAATACGTATGACCCTTATGGCTTATGGACCTTCGCAACGCGTGTAAAGCTTTCAACGCGTGTGAAATACTCGCAACGCGTTGTGAAGGCTGCAACGCGGTGTAGTTGCCACAACGCGTTGCTAGATACGTTGCAACGCGGTGTGGGTGGGTTTATTTTGAAAATTCGTCAACAGAAATTGATCCATTTTAATTGGCAACACCGCACCGCGTTGTGATATTTTGCAACGGGCGTTGCTACTTCTCGCAACGGTTGCCCCAATACGTTATGGCCTTGATGGCTTGCGATACGCGTTTGCCAGTGGTCAGATCAATACAAGGCTCCGCCCATTTTACACGTTCATGAAGAGTGCTGCTGGTGTAGAGAATAAGGTAAAAGTTAATTTTTCAGCCCAAACAAAAGGTTACGAATATCCCATTTGCTATGGCACTTTTGATCAACATGATGGTAATTAACTAGCTTTACATACACAGCCCATTGTAGCGCTATATAATGCTTTGAGTCGGTTTAAATGCAAAGTATAATTTTGCACCCATGATACCGTAATTTTTTTCATAACTTTTCTTAACTTATGACGTCAAAATTTTTTGGTTTTTTTTTTTTTGATGTCATTATAGGAATGGTTTACTATTTTGCCTACCAATTGCAAATAGAAAATAGACAATGGCCGAACGGTGGACACAAATGGCGACGCAGCATGGCAGACGTTATAGGTGTTGCATTACAAATTTATCATTAAGATTGGTGGGGTTCGAACCCAAACGGATTTATGAATGAAAATGAGAACCATAATTAAATATTTTGACTTTCGGATTCTTTTTTGATAAGGGTTCAAAATGTTCAACAAAGCCACATGGGAGTCCTATAAATCAAAGCTTCATCTTTATTTATGAAAAAGTGTCATCCGTTTCTGAAGGCCTGTTCTCTGGTTATACACCACTAATTCTGTCTGCCGTAAGGATCATAAAATTTACATGGCAATCTTAAAAAAAGACTAAAAAAAGTATGAATGCACTTGTTATATTAACGTGGTTGATTTTCGTGATTTACATGTAGACTGGTAGGTTTTCTCAAGCTAAATGACATTTGGACAGTAAATTTGACGCAATTTACTGCGCGCGCATCAATGTCAATCGATTTGCCCACCACTTAAGCCGTACCACTAAGATGATGTGGCCTATGACGTCACTTGTTGACATTCAGGACGCCCTCTGTGTTTTTCTGGCAGCAAATATTACAGTAGTTCGTGACAGGACCACATAAATATGTGATAAATTACTTGCAGATTCTTTCCTGATCTAAATGGTCACAAAATGCAGCTGTAGCATTAGCTTATTATGCTTGATAAGAAAGTTTGTATTATTAATTCGAAACAAAAGTTACAGCAAAAAACAGAAATTGCCACATGCCAAAGTATAGGTGCTTTTGCTGCCAGTAGTTTCCTCTTCACCAACAGGGGAGCGCCAAAACATTAAACAAATGTCACATCATCTATAGATCATTTCGTGCTGGGAGTTTTGATGTGTTGTGGGTTTAGTGACCAAAAGAAATACTGGTCACCAAATTTGGGCATTTGGTGCTTTTAGCGTGTACTTGTTGTATTTCCCTGGGAGTGTAAACATTGAAAAGAAATAGCTTAGAGTTAGCCAATGTTTCCATCTAGACAACTGTATGGTGTGTAACTCTAGTGTCCAAAATGAACAGAAAACTGTCAACTAAGTAAATTGTGTAAGTAAAAATGAGTAGCAATGGTAGAGGTTGGTTTCCTGTTGAGAGACTTACGTCTAATAGATAAATGCTTTACTCATAGCCAATTGACAAGTAACGCCAACATGATTTACACTCCAAAAAACAAGGTGATTAGATCATCTAAATGTTTATGCCCCGATGTCATAATTAAGTCATTCACATTAGTTGCCCATGATCAAAATAATGTTATTGGTTTAAGTGTTATGGATATGTTATAATATGAAAGATATGATATATTTAACTTCTGAAAGCCGTAAAATGCTATTGCTTTTCTATAAATTGTTAGTATAGTGCACAAGTCGGCAATTTTATTACGCTACTCAGGAGCAAAGTGATGGGGTTTCCAATGTGAAAGTAAATTGATGTTCCAAATGTATCTTTTAGGAGTTTATTTCCTCAGCACTGCGTAATAATTTTTTGTTGAGAAGAGGAAAACGAGGCTGCAGGAATTCGTAAGATACTGCATGTTATTGCTATACTTGTGGTATTCTTAAAATTCAAGTATAAAGTACCGAAGACCTTAACTCATCATTATAGCCTGGAAAAATTGGACATTAAAATTTACACTAGTTGGCTGTATTCCAAAGAACCGTCGTTTTTATCGTTGTATATTATTTTTTCCGGCAAATTACCGCAAATAATTAAGAGTTAATAATGAAGATAGACACAACGCTAGGGCGAAATTTACAATATTCATGAGATTCTAATAAGCACCACGACGGGCTGCCTTTAGCAAACGTTATAGTGCAAAATCTCGATATTTGTCGACATTGGAATAAATTAGCAATGCCTGTAGCAAAATCTTGTATCGTGCAAAATCTCGAGTATTGTCTAAATTTGTATAATATTGCATGCCGTTAGCAAATCTGGTATCGTGCAAAATCTCGCTATTCTGTCTCCCAATTTGTATTAATTTTTTATTTTTTTTATTTTTTTTATTTTTTTTACAAAATGTAATTTAATTAGCATGAATTTTTATCATACGTTTGTTATACTTAATTAACGGAATAAGCGCAATACAAAGGAGGAACGCTTGGGATAATGAAAATTTCTTCGCTAACGTAGGGAATCTCAAATACAAAATATATAATAGTGACATGGTTATCAGTTCCCCATCACCATTATTGGGAATTAAAATCGCTAATGATTAATGCTATCGATACATAATTACAAAGGAGAAAGCGCGGTCCCTAAATTTGAAAAACACAAATAGCATCCGCTATTGTTCGCCATCACATTGAATACGGCACGCACTGACTAGAACCAACACATGAAACGTGTGATATCCAAAAATTTGAAATGGTCCAACGCAGAGTGATGTTGTGGTAAATAATTTGTAAAAATCTGAGTGTGCAGTAGTAAGATTTAAATGATCTTTAAATGGCAAACCTTAGGTAGAATATGAAGGTACCCACAATGTGCAAAATACAAGCCGTAGTAAACGTTTATCCTCAAACAATCTTATTGTGTGGCCAGCTCCAGGAAAGATTAAAAAAATACTCAGGTTAAATTGGTTATAATACCTCCATTTGTGTGATTAAAAATATCAATTTGGTTTTTCTCAATTTTATTTGAGAAAGATTTCTCACGGGAAAAGTACTTTGTTTATGATAAAAAAAAAGAGAGCAGAGTTTCCCCTAGTGTACTGTGCAAGGTGCACCTGTTAGACGGGGAGAAAGGGGAATTCCCCAAGATTGTAAATTAGAAACTGAGTCAACTGTTTATTTGCTTTGAGATCAAACATTGCAAAATCTGGGGATTTCCCCATGGGGTTATTATCGGTGAAGTGAGTAATTCAGATGATGTTTGTAATTTATATGATTCAAATTGGATCAGATAGTTTATGCATGATGCTGGGATAATAATATTATTTTAAGGACTTGGGAACTTTGTGAAATGATGGTATAAAGCAGAGTTGCAAGAGTTTAGATTTTTATTTTTTTTTCTCTGCCAGCAACCACCAGTAACAAGTAGCTAAAGTTCTAGCTAGTTTTATTCTGCACTGAGGAGCAGACCTGTACTTGTGCCAGGATTATTATATTTTCAATTCCAGTGAGCAAGGTGCTAAAATTATTTACTGTCGTCTTTGAAAAGCCAAAAGTGCTGGGAATCAAATAGGATTCCAACTTGTGGGACAGATAGAAATATGGTGGATCTTGGGCTGATATATGTGGTTATTAGTGTCGTCGAGGAACTTATTTAACCTTGTAGTCTTGAATGCTGGACAAAAGTTACCTTCAGGATGAGAAGATTCCCATGAATATTACCTGAGGATTTAAGTGTGACGTTGCATGCTGTCAATTGGTGGAGTATTCGCTGTGAGGACATAGCATCAGTTCAACTGCAACGCTTCTGTTGGACATAAGTATCAATCTTATAAATTCTGTGTAATTTTACTATCGGGCCTATATGTAATGTTGTTTTGGACATACCAAATTCTTGAACCAATAGATCTGATTAAAATTCATTAAATCTGTTATATATATAAAAAATTAAGATCACTGTGACAAGATCCTTTATTTGTGTTGAAAAGGTATTTCTGACCTCGTGATGCCACGGGGGACATCATACACAAAGTTGTTACTATCGTCTATCATTTTGTCTGATTCTCCAAATTAGGGTGGAGTAGGAGAAGTAGTATTTTGAAGTGGGGGGCTCTTCCCATCCATTTCTTCCTGTAAACGACACCATTTCCCCCAAATACTAACAACTTAACCACCAATTTTTTCCTCTGAAAGTTTCAGAGGGCACAAATAAAAGCCGTTTTTTTCCAGCGTCAACATTTCTGATACGCGGTTCGTATCTACTATGCGTCTTGCGTGCGCGTCATTGTTACGCATCAAAACGCCTTTCAGATCGAAAACCACCAAAATGCGAATGGCCGTCTTAGCATGGTATAATTCACAATTGTTTAGAAAATAACTAATGCACATCGAGATCTAACACTAGCATTTCCCAAAAACACGGTAGACTTCTTATGGCTAAATATGTGCACTTTTGTAGTTCGTGACTCGGACTTTCGCCCATTTTGGTACGCATTTTCGACGTGTTTAGCTTCAATTTCTACTGCAAATCAACGTTTGGTTCTTATATACGCTTTAAGTTATAATCAATTGAACCGAAAATGTCAATATCATTTCGGATTTTTAGGTTTTCTTCGAGGACTCGCATCCAAATATGGGCGCTAGATTTAAAATTTGTGACGTCATATCGGTGGGTAAACCTCCTCTAAAGTGTGAGTCAATAAAAACCCTACATTCAGAATAAAAATAATTAACATAAGTAGATATTTTCTAAAATGCTTGCTTTGGCTACAAAGAGGTATAAACAGGCTTTAAGAAAACGTTATTTGGGTCATTGAACTTTGGAGGAAGAAGTTATGCCTATTTTGCTGAAGAGATTTAAAAATCTGTTGGCCGATTTTGATTCAAACAAAGATGCATCGTACATAGAGGAAATGTTCTTCAGCAGTGATTTGAGTAAAAACATAACATTAAATTATTGTTACAACAATAGACGGTGGAGAATAATGAAGGATTATAAAAATAATATCCCGGAGATACAAAAGAAAAAGGTGAGTGAAAAAATTTTCAATTCCCAAATAAGTAAGTCAAGATAGCTGGTGTAACCACGTTTACCCTTTGGATCAGCAAGCTTTCGTGCTTTTAACCTAACTGGACCCAAGGTGAAACCATTTTGTATAGTTGAAACAGTGCGATAGTGAATTTTTAAGTTTTTTCCAATTTATGTGAAGAAAACTTATCTTTAGTTCTTCTCGCAATGATGGACGCTGAATTACTACTGTATGTGTGCAAAAATAGTTACCTTAGAGATGTAAAACAAAAAAACTCTGAGCAGTTTCATTTTCATAAAACTGAGACTTGATATGGAGTGATTTTCATATCAAAGTTAACCGACTCTTTATGTGCTCAGTTTTCTGAATATACAGTAAGGGTAATCTTTCCTTATTTTTTGTTAGTGTATTCCACCGTTTACTTGTACACATGTTATCATACCGCTCTTTGACCCCATTTTGCACTTCAAACTGATGTTTTTTTGTCCAGAATCGATATTACTAACTGATTAATTGCATGTGTGACGTGTTTCTTGCTTTAAAAGGTGTTATGGGATACGTCGGTGTCAGTCTTTCCGCATTGTATTGCTGAAATCGGCCAAACTGATTTTTTTTATTTTTGGGGTTTTTAAAATTTTACATATAGTTTCTGAACCCAAAGTCGAAAGACACCAAATAAAATCTTCTGATAGCCGTTTATCCTTGAAACAACCAAAGTCAAACATTCAAGCAAAAATAAGTTTAACCTTTGAAGAAAAAATAGTTCCTGAAAAAATGTAGGGTTTTTATTGACTCACACGTATCAACAATATCAAGGAAAGTAAGGGAGTAATGCCACTGGCGTGCCTATGGAAACCATAAATACTATCCATTTTCAGAGATACCTATCAAAAAGTTTGGCAACCAGTCTCTTGGGATTCCGAATAATGGCTACACGCATGCATGGAAGCTATTATTCAAAAGTTCTATCCCTTATACTAAATTGGAATAACTTGGGAATCCTATATTCGAATCTCGAATCTTTCAAACTTCTAAGAATATTACGACATAGATACTCGGCTAAAATATGCTCGTGACGTAGTAACGGGTACGAAATGTGTCAATGCTTTCAATATTTGCAATAGCAAACCGTGTTTGTGTGTGAACTCAAGGTGAGAAATATAGAAGTATAAGGGGACGTGAGGAAGCAAAACAAATTGATTTTAATCTCTAACAAATTGTTATCTGGTTTAAATAGCTAGCGGGGAACCTCGTAAAGCGAGAATATCCCGCTAATAATAGTAACAGGGTTAAGTGACAAGTCCAAGTATTGCCTACAAACTACAAACTCCCTTCCTTTCAAAACCCCTACCTTCTGCTTATTTTTTTTAAATATATTTTCTGTTAGCATGGAATCCAAGCGGCTGATACATTCATTGCGCACAATTTTCCCATCTGAAGTGTAGGACGTTTACTTAAATCTCATAATCCATAGAGATGGAACGGTCACAACTCACCACAATTTGGGCCCCAAAGCATATTTGCAAACGGGCTCCCTTTCCTTTAAATCCGCACATGCATTTTAAATAAATAGGAATAATATAAATAGTCATATAATATATCACATTTCCCGGTCCCCTAACAAAGCGTGGTCTCTGCAACGTATGATCCTTGTAAGTTATGCAAATTACCTCATTATTATTCATTAAAATGAAAATGGATGCAAAAATTATTTCAGCAGCAAAAGCTATGATAGGCTTCCAACCTTAACTAAGTTGAGAATCCGTGGGTGGCGTTGTTTGTTAGTACACCTGGATTCAGCCATTCTTTTGTTTCATGTGTAAAATATAGCTCCATTCTATTCATTCATACGTAGATAGTGGAACGAAAAAGCTTACTGCACCAAAGTCCCGGTCACCCTACAAGTTCCAAATTTACTGATTGTTGGCATTTTGTTCGTACATTGGAATAAATTATTCAAAATCACACATCAGAACATATATCCACAGATATCATGCATATAACCTCAAGGCACATAATAAAATTCGCGCTTCACTTCAACATCGAGTGAATAGTGAAATGCGAAAATTGCACAAAATTATACAAATGAATCACTTAACATTTCATGCCTCTTAATTATTGTCATCGATCTTTGTGTAGCTGAATTTTAGTGTTACTTGGTATTTTAACAATGTACTTATTCTTTTAGCAATTAGCCCACTGAATCTTCTTGAACATGGTTGGATTGAAAGTTTTTAATATCATGTCCTTAATTTGCATACAAATAAAACCAAGTCAACTTGCGTGGGTTGGATCAGGCAATGATCAATTACACTTATGACTATGAATGAAAGGGATGGGAGTGTTTGATAAATTGGTGTTCCATTGGCTAAACTGCGCTCGCGTTTCAATCATCTATATTTTCGACGAGTTTTTCTCTGGTCGCCTCCCTAGATGGGCAGATTTACACACCATTACCATAGTTGGCTTTATAAATGATATCATATTTGCGAAGTTTAGGGAAGAAGGTTTGAAGATGTGTTTTCTTCTGTAAGTGTGAATGGGGCCCGCTGAATCAGAAATTTTTTTGGTCCACCCTCTGGGGGGGGAAAAAAAAAAAATGTGGAAATTGTAAACTGGGGTAAAATTATTACATGGTAATGCACACCAATACATTATAAGTTTATAACAAAGTTATGGTTTGTCTAGGTTCCGGCCAGGCCTTTGGCTTAACAAACAGTTATCCCTATTAAGGTTCAACGTCATCTTGGGGTAAACTTAAAGGCTGACGCAGAGTTTCAAATATAATATAACTAAAAATAGTCCGCTAGAACTAAAGATAGTATAACCTAAATGCACAATTCCCCGAGTTTGAGATGATTCTGATTTTGCGTTTTAATGCAGTAAACATAAAAGGATCGTTGTTTACGGTGCCATAGGATACCGTAGGGTGTATAACAAAAATTCCGGATACTGAATTTTATACAAAGTTGCAGATTTTCTATATGAAGGACTTCGATTTGAACTTAGCTATTATCCACAGTGGATTAGTAGTTGACAATCATGTGTATAGGCCAAAATACGATTGTTTGAAAAAATGAGGGCGCCCTCCTCGGAAATCTTGAGTCAGCCTTTTAATCCCTTGCTCCGATTTTATTGCAATCTGTGTCAAATTGTTCGTTTGCCTTATTTTCACCATGTTGGCAATGGTTGCGTATTAGTGGGCATAATGTAACATGGATCTACATGGTCAAAATTGTATACAGAGCTGTCACCCAAGAATTAAAATAGAATTTCAGCTTCAGTATGACTCGGGTGCGGGTTGATAGGCCCGTAGCCAATACCAGTGGAAAGTAGTGTGGCCCCTATTTCACTCAACCATATAGTATTTGTATACTTACGCCCCCGTATGATAAGACACGATAGATGCATGGCAGAGGCTAAAAAAATAAAAGTATCCCTCTTCAGAGGGATGTATCACAATATTTTTGCTATCTGTTTTATGTAAGATCTTGATAATCACCTTCACTAGAAGTAATCGGTTCGCTGTGAAAATGCCTCCCATACCTAGAACTTGATAGATTATAGTACTATTATATTACTGGACCGAATTTGGAGATTTTGTCAAAATTAACCGACATTGCCACAGAAAACGCTTCCGCTATCAGGCAACTTCCAACGGTAGAGCATAGAACTTCATATGACCTTGGAAAAGAGTCTGCACGAAAATGTTTTGATTGTTTCTAGGAGGTAACATTGATCTGCTGATTTCCAATCTCCGATGTTGGCGGTTTTGGTTATCCTTGAGCATTTTCAGATAAAAATAATAGGAAACTATACAGTTTTAATCCTTCGAACCATGACCATGTCTATAACACTTTTTTAACCCCCTGTGAAATATTTACAAATTTGCCCCTGTTAATTTACCAGTCCCCCTTCGAAATCTCTCAAAATGCTTCCAAGATGCAAAATTTGCTATCATCAAGATTTGGAATGGCAAGGTCAATGTTGCCTAGAACCATCAACATTTCGTGCAAACTCTTTTGCAAGGTCCTATGCAAGTTCTATGGTGCTACCGTTTGACTTCCTGTGATAGCGGAAGCCCTTTCTGTGGAATAGGAGTACGGACGGAAATTGATATGGCAAGGAAAGAGATGCTATAACTAACTGCAGGGCGTGTCAAACATAAGGGGATATTGACTGCTTGCTTTAAAGGGGGTGTCAGTAAAAAGGAGATAGAAAGAGACCAATAAAATAGAAGGAACGGATCCCGTACTAGTATTATAAAAGCAGTTCGTATTATAACATGGCACTAAAGATAAAACGAGGGCTAAGGAAAGAAGTATGTAAAACCATGTCTTAATAATAATTAATAATACTCATAATAATATTAGTCCATCTTTCGCTCATGAATGCGAAATGATGTTGTTGGATAATATGGTGAAATGAAATAAGAAAATTAAAAAATCAATTGGTCACCTTGTTCCAAGTCTTACAGTGTCCCATCTTGATTTAGTGTTCTATATATTATATATTGTATTATCCATGTATACGGCACGAGTGGTAGCTTCGACACTTTTTATGACACACTATGAATCGGAAGCCCTTCACGGTATAAAGCATATGTTTATTCCATAAGGGTTTCGAATTAATAAGGGTGTCAGAAAAAAAGGTGTCAGTGATCAGTTACGAAAACTCCCCTTGGACACTCTCTCATGAGGAATCGATTATTTATATCCTCCACACTGCAAAAAGAAAATGATGGCAGCCAAATATGAGTTGAGGGCGTGATCCGCGTCTAAGAGATCATTTATGTATACATGAATCTGGTGGGTATAACACTACCTAAATCTTGCATAGGAAGCATTTATGGCTAACTCTATGCCTGGATTTGACTTATGAATTGGTGCTAAGCAACTTTAACTTAAAATTTACTAAAATACCCCCACACTGTCTTCTCAATTATTGAATACGAACGAGCAATGAGACATCTATTCCTTAATCCCGCGAGTTAGCAGTGGAAAAATACTGAAGTTATAAAAGACATGTAGTAGGCTATATCTTATTCCCGCGAGATGCAGATTGCGCAGTGGAATGTTGAAAAAAATGTAAGTGAAACAAGTATACCTAAAATATATTGTCTCATTAGCACTTACGTTGACATAGAGGCGAGCAAGCGAGACCT
>JAMKCH010040577.1:0-27074 GCA_023653785.1 Ophioderma brevispina | reverse complement strand
CAGGGGAGGTTCGAGGGGTTCGTTCGAACCCCCGAAAATTTCAAAAAGACTGTCAAGACCCAAAAGAAGAACGAAAAACAAAGAAAACGACGACACAACACATTGTTATCAGTAGACCTATCAAGCTGTGCTAGGAAGCAAAATCCCGCGAATTAGAACAACTTTCTCCGTCCTTAAATTATCCCCCCCCCCCCCATTTTTTAAAATTCCACCTCCCACTATGACGACACCACTGTGGGTTACTAAGTCGCCTTAGTCGATATAAACTTTAGTCCAATCAGTGGAGTTATTATGTGAGTCTCGGTCGGTGCGTTCCTACCGGGTTATAGTTCAAGATTTTAGCGCTAACGAAAATTAGCTCTAAACAGTTAGGGGTAATTTGAAAATGCTGCACCAAATGCCTCCATCTGGCTTCTTAATTGTACAAAATTCCCAAATGTGCCCCCCAGACTCGACTTAATTTGAAAATGTGCACCAACTGCCTCCATTTGGCTTTTCATTTTACAAAATTTCCCCCAGATTTTCTGAGGGGGGCACATCCCCCTCGGCTCCCACTGCGAAGGTCGCGCGGCTAGAAACAAAACCAGTCAAAAACTAGATTTTATGAGGGGTACATCAGACTCCCATGCGAGCTCGCGCGGATCTAGAATCGAAAAATAGTCAAAAAATGTTAGGGTTAATTTGAAAAATCGTTGCACAAATGCCTACATTTGGCTTTCATTTTACAAAATTCCCAGATTTTCGGGGGGGCGAACCCCCTAACACTCCCCCTGCGACGCTCGCGCGGCGACAAAGAGAACAGTCATCTTCATCTTCTTTATCTAGGGGCACAGCTACAGACGCACTGCTGGGGGGGCTCGAGGTGTCGATATTTATTCTTATTCTGCAGAAGTCATGAAAGCCGCTTTTGAAACTGGACATCCCCCCATATTGGACGATAGCCCTCAGGCAAACTGGTCCAACTTTGATTGTGCGGGGAAAGAAACGAAAACTAAAAAATGTTCTTCTTTGCGTGGGTCTAGCCATTGACTTTTGAGTGGAGATCTGCCCTCCTCTGTCGACGATGGGGTACCACCCAGGGGTACCAACAGGGGGGGACTTGAGGGGATTGCGATTTTCATCTTGCACATTGTTTAAATAGCACCAATCCCTCTATGAATATGATTCCCAGTCAGATTTATCAGTAGTTCACTGACACTCCATCCACCCTCCAATTGTAGTTACGGATACAAACGCGCGGCCCTTCTAGTAAAAAACTTAGTTAGGGTTAATTTGAAAATGGTGCCACCAAATGCCTCCATTGGCTTCATTTACAAAATTTTCTCAGATTTCTGAGGGGGCACATAACCTCAGACTCCCCCTGCGACGCCCGCGCGGCTAGAAACATAAACTAGTCAAAACTAGTCAGGGTTAATTGAAAATGGTGCACAAATGCCTCCATTGGCTTTTCATTTTACAAAATCTCCCAGATTTTCTGAGGAGGCACATCCCCCTCAGACTCCCTGCGAAGCTGCGCGGCAGAAAAAAAAAAAAAATCGAACCTAGTCAAAAAATAGTCAGGGTTAATTGAAAATGGTTGCACAATCCTCCATTGGCTTTTCATTTTACAGAATCTCCCAGATTTCGAAGGGGCACATCCCCCGCAGACTCCCCCTGCGACGCCTAGCGCGGCTGAAACGAAAACTAGTCAAAACTGTTAAGTTAATTTGAAAATGGTCCACCAAATGCCTCCATTGCCTTTTCATTGTACAAAATTTCAAGATTTTCTGAGGGGCCACCTCCTCCCCCCATGCGATGATCGCGCGGCGACATGGCGCTCCGCGACCATTTTGGTCACTAACAAATCGAAACCCCTATCGGCTAGAGGATGGTACGGGGGCCTGGGGCAAATCCATTTTACCGTACTGACGCGACTTATTTTTACGTGACTTGGCAAAGTGTCTGCCACAAAATTTATAGAAAACAAACATGCTACATTTATGTCGATTTCAATTTTGATCTTCTCCATTCTCAGGCGTTCAGATTATAAATGAATTTCAATGTTTTCTACCAGCATTATAATTTCCATTAGTGAAGGACCCACCACGCATAAATCCCCAATTATGCATCGTTGCTTGACAATTTTCACCCAAGGTTTTAACTCACAAGATTAATTCTGGTATGTTTATAGTTAGATTGACGGACCATTTTCCTATTTATTCTACAACAAATCATTGCCATTGAACCCATAACTAATGACCATAAAATGCTTCGTACGTACGGTGATGAAAACATTCGTAAATTTAAAACCGTATCGATATTATTAACTGGGATTTCGTTCGTTATTGATGTAAACCTTCCAGACGAAGCCTTTGACTATTTTTTAGATAAATTCCAAGATATTTATTAAAATTGCTTCCAATTAAGAAATAGTTCTACAATTCCCATGCGTAAGCCTTGGATCACAAGCTATCATTAAAACATCCCATCGTAAAGAGAAACTTTAGAGGAAATTATCAATGACTCATCCGACTGAAATTTAACAAAAACCTCAGACACCTCATTAGACATTAAACTAACCGGACTCATCTAACATCTTAAAAACACTATCTCAAAACTGAATGACGGTAACCTAGCCCAAGCAAACATAGGAACTCAAACAATGGTTACCACCACCCCCCCCCCCACGATTTTTTCGTATTAAGAGCGACAAACATCATCTTGTTGGTATCATGTGTAGCTACATATTCCTTTCTTCAAATCAAAGTACAAACATATCAAGTTTTAACATATCACCGTCATAGTACTCATAACTGAGACCTTATTTTTTTACGCAAATTTGTAAGCAACGCCAAAATCGAGGGTTTTTTCGACCATTTTTTGCCATTCATATTGCAAACAAAATTGGGTAATTTATGTTGCAAATGATGGGTGCCAAGACATACACATTTTTACTCTAAATAATAAGAACAATCCAAGTGTTTGCTTACGTATCATCATACGTATATAAAGTACCCTTTTTTTGGCATTTTACACATTAAAGTATAGGAAGGGTGCAACCACCACCCCCCCCTCACCCCCCACCCCCCCCCCCCCCACCTTCCGACCTTTGACGGGATCCCCTGACCTCCCTGAATGTGGTACCCCATTTGTTTTCGCTATAAATGACCGCAACGGAATTGAACTTACAATTATAAAAACCTTAGATCATATCGTTTGCGTTTTTTGTGGCGACAGGGGATCATGCGTTGGTTGGGAGGGTTAACCAGATATTTATTTCTTACCCCACACCATTTTGCATCTCAGTTTAATTCATCTTTTTGCAATCTTGATTCTGACTTGGCTAAAAAATTTCCCCAATTATAATAACAATTTTCAGGATATTCCTTATCAATATTGATTCCTCAGCACACTCGCTGTTTTTATATCCTACTGTTTTTCGGAACGAGAATGATGCCATGGGTGTTGCGTCTGGCCAGGTGAAGGGGGCTACCTGTACCTTTTTTATAAGATGTTGTGGCGCACCCCCCTGAGCGCAGACGGGGGGGGGGGGGGAAGCATGATGGGTATAGACATTTGCAAATCATAAAGCATGGATATCTCATAATAATGACATTCCAATCACTTTCCATGGGCCTGTTTTTTGTTGAATGCATGCTGAAGGTTTCATGTACTGTACATGTCTTGAACGGGTTTTTTGATTGTTGCACATATTTTGTTATGTTCCTGTGCTTGAGAATGATTGTTTTGATGAAAGATTCTGGTGGTTAGAGTAATCATTGTACCCATACGGGGAATGCGTCCTCTCACCTACTGATTTTGATGTTTTTCATCATAACATTCTAGGATATATTTGCTAAGTGTAGTCGCCAGCCCTTTCACCACCCTTTAGTACTATTCACAAACTTTCGTCTTGTACGAGTGTATTTATTTGATACGGGTCCGATCCGGCCAATAACACGTATTTTTCGAGAAAAAATAAAATAAAATCTAATTAGTAATTTTTGAATAGCATTAGTGCCTAAAATTAATTATTATAGGCAAGATGAAAGAGAAAGAAAATAATCTACCCCCTGTGGTGGTCGAAACCAACACGAAGGGTCTTGGATCCAGGGCTTAATTAACAACTGCGCCACGCGTGATTGCTTTTTGTTAGTGTTGAGAATTATAATACTTACACTTACCTACTAATTGTTTTAAAAACAAACGCAACAATTTCTAAATTTACACTCTTTGCGTAGCGAATAATGATTCGATTGTAAATTAAACATTACTACTCCAAATCGGGGTCAAATTGGTAATCAATCAATTTGAAGAGAAAAGATTGGTTTGGGTGACGTTCGAGCATCCGGATGTTTCCGAGACGCTTTTCTGAAGACGACGAAAAACGCGAGACAATCATGTGATCTAACATGTGATACTCTATGACGTTTATCGTGACGTCAACGGGTCATTTAATAAATCATAAATTCACTTTTGGCTCGATGTAATGCTGTGCCAGGCGTGTCCAGGGGGGGGGCGGGGGTGCGACGCACCCCCCCCACCAACAAATCCAAAGGAGGTCCGGCTTTATGATTTGAAGGTCCGGCTTTGGCATGTTGAGAGTTCCGTTTTTGGCCAAGTTAAAGTTTAGTGGCTTGCGTAATGTTGTTTTTTTTTTAGGGTTTATGGTGGCATTGTATCTGAATAGTAAGCAGCTGTTTAATCTATTTCCATTACGTCATAGGTTTGTTTTATTTTCCTGTTTTCTCAACGCTGGGATGATGTTCATTCCTCTACACCCAAACCCCCCCCACCCCCCCCCCCCAACCCCTCTCAAGAATTTGCAGCGAGCCAAAAAATGGTTTTGTTGGTACGCAAGGTCCGCTTCTTTCTGCAAATCCGCACCCCCCCCCCCCCCCCCACATAAATTCCTGGCAACGGGCCTGCTGTTTCGTATGGTTTTTTCATTCAGCGTTTCCAACCCTTGGTTGAAACATTCGAAGGCGTTTCCAATGCGATACAATGTCAAAATTTGGCTACTTACTTCAATAGATATCTGGGGCATTTTTGGTCATTCCCCATTAAACCTGGTTTTTTGCTACGAAAGCAATTGATAGAGTTCCGTCAAAGTCCTAGTCGTGTGCTGCGCCGGGAACATTGCGTCATGAAATTACTGACACGTGTATGGAAATCACAAGTGTATCACTTTTCATTATCCCTAGATCAGGAAGCCTCATCTCCAAATAACACCCGTAACTGAGATAGCGCTTGCTTTAACTGGAGATACAAGCTGAACCCCAAATAACGCGGTCTTATCTTGGGTTAAACCAAGCTGAACCCACAATAAAGGTCCTCACTTAAGTTAACAGAGCTGATCTCGAGATAAGAAAGCTGAACCCTAAATAACTGTCCTTATTTGGGTTAACAAGCGAACCCCCAAATACCGTCCTTATCAAGGGTTCCAAGCTGAACCCCAAATAACGGTCCTTATCTTTATATAACAAAGCTGAACCCCAATAACGGTCCTTACGGGGTTTAACAAAGCTTAATCTCCTAGATAAGAAACTTATCTAGGATAGGCCTCCTTATCTCCAATAACGCTCAGTTACTCAAGATAACAAAGCTGAACCCCAAATACCGATCCTTATCTGGGGTTAACAACGCTGAACCCCAAATAACGGTCCGTTATTTGGGGTTCAGCCTTTGTTATCTCCAAATAGGGCCCGTTATTTGGGGTTCAGCTTTGTTAACTCCAGATAAGGAGTTTTAACTCAAGATAACGATCGTAATTTGGGGTTCAGCTTGTTATCTCTAGATAAACTTAGTTAACTCCTATATAAGGCCTTTATTTGGGTGCAGCTGGTTACCCTAGATATGGACCGTTATTGGGGTTCAGCTTTTGTTAACCCAAGATAAGGACCGTTAATTAGGGGTCAGCTTTTGCTAAAAAAATAACCCTAGATAGGATTGTTTAACAACTCCATATCATGTGCGTTTATTTGGGGGTTTCATCTTTCTTATCTGATATCAAGGGTGCCTTATCTCGAGATAAAGGCCTTATCTCGAGATAAACTTTGTTAACCCCAATAAGGGTCTTATTTGGGGTTCAGCTCTGCTATCATCTCCTCGAGATAATCTTTTGTTAACTTAAGATAAGGCGCGTTATTTGGGGTTCATTTTTTACCCTAGATAAAGGTGCGTTATCTTGGGGTTCAGCTTTGTTATCTCAGTTAACGAAGCGTTATCTCCATTTAACGGAATGTGTTATTGGGAGTTAAGGCTATGGAAGCACAAGTGTAGCACTTTCTTCTTATCCCTAGATAAGAAGCCTTTCTCCCCAAATAACACTCCGTTAACTGGAGATAAACGCTTCGTTAACTGGAGGAGATAACAAAGCTGAACCCAAATACCGGTCCTTATCTGTGTTAACAAAGCCTGAACCCCAATCACGGCCCTTATCTTCAGTTAACAAAGCTTGATCTCGAGATAAGAAAGCTGGACCCTGAATAACGGTCTTATCTAACCTGGTGGTATACAACAAGGCTGAACCCCAAATAACGGTCCTTATCAGGGTTAACAAGCTGAACCCCAAATAACGGTCCCTCTCTAAGTAACAAAGGCTATCCGAGATACAAAGCTGAACCTCAAGTAATGGTCCTTATCTGGGGTTAAGCTTTCTTATCTCTAGATAAAAACCTTATCTAGGATAAGGCCCCTTAAATCTCCAAATAAAACGCTCTGTTAACTCAAGATAACCAAAGCTGAACCCCAAATAACGATCCTTATCTGGGTTAACAAAGCTGACCCCCCCAAAGAACGGTCGTTATTTGGGGTTCAGCTTTGATCTCCATAGGGCCTTTAATTTTTGGGGGTTCAGCTTTGCTAACCCCTACCCTACCATAAAAGTGCTTGTTACCTCAAGATAAGGACCGTTATTTGGGGTTCAGCTTTCTTAACTTCAGATAATGGCCGTTATTTGGGGTTCAGCTTGGGTTAACCCCAGGATCAGGACCGTTTATTTAGGGGTCAGCTCTGCTATCTTCTCGAGAGAAGCTTGGGTTAACTTAAGTAATGCGCGTTATTTGGGGTTCAGCCTTTGTTACCCCTAGATAGGGCTTATTTTTGGGGTTGCTTTGTTATCCCAGTTTAACGAATGCGTTATCTCCAGTTACGGAGTGGTTAATTTGGAGATAAGGGTTTTCCTTATCTATGGGAAAGTTAAAAGTGATCCTTGTGCTTCCATACCCGTGTAAGCCCTTAAGAAAAGGGCCTACTGTCTGTTCATTAACTTAGATGTCTGGTTTTTATTAATTATTTCAAAAATCCGCACGTTCGAAATAATCACGAAAAGAAGTTGTTGGATATCGTGTGGACCTAAGACGTTTTTAACATGATAAAGAATGCACGTTTTAAAACCTTCAATCTATTGAAATCTTGGGTATTTCACCTCTTTGAAATAGCGATAAGATTTGGTACCATTAATAATTACCTTTTGTGGAAGGTCCATTGAACATCCACCTTGTAGGTAGTAAACGTTTTTGGAGATTGATTCACGATCAATATTGTCCGCCACTGGTATGAAAGGAATAATGCAACTTTGTTCAACCGGAACAATCCGAACCGTTTGTTTTTGCACTGAATTTTTTTTGCAATACAAAAGAATGATCTTCAAGGAGTCAACGGCATTAACTTTTATGGCCGGCAATTCAGGAGAGCTGTATGATTCTTTTGTTCATAACCAAAGGAATAAAACAGACAGGCCTCTATTAAAAGTATCGGTATATCAACAACGATGCATTTATTACCATGCATTAATGCACGTGTAAACACCTGGAATCAAAGCAAGGTCCACGATCATAATGGTTCGTAACGTACTTTGAAGCGCCCCTAATACATGAAGGGGCCCCCTGCCATCAAAGTTTCCGATTCAAAAGTCAATATTCAACCTGGACCCAGTTTGTTGACTTTTGCCAATAAACATCAATGTAAATTGATAAAATCCAAGAAAATATGTTTTTTCCAAGTTGGAACTCCAATGAATCTTGTTTGGTCAATGATTAATAACAACTTTTTCTTTCGTGATTTTTTTTCGAAAGCGCATATTTTTGGAATAATTAAAACTGGACATCTAAGTTAATTGAATCAGACATAGCTAGCTGCGGTTTTTGACATTAAATTCTGATATCGTTAATTCTTTTTGCTACTTCAATCGCTGCCCCGCCTCTTTGCTTCATATTTTTAATTTGGCTTTATTTTTTGGCGTGTTCCATAATCTCAAATTGCAATTCATATGCGTCTTTAATCTGGTTTATGCCGTACTCGCTTCAACAACACAGGCCCATTCATCTGTATGCATTTTTCTCAAGATTTTGGAACGTATTGTTTTAATATTTACTTAGTCAAGTGACCATTGAAATTCGAGCTTTCTCCCTCTTTTTTGGTCCCTTACCCCATTTTTTTCTGATACAATTATATTTTTTTATATGCTGAATAAACTAAACTGAAAACTGAATAGGATAAATGGTAGAATAGACCTAATACAATATTTACAAAACCTGGCGTTGGGTAATGGACACTGGTAAATCAACAGCGCTGGCATCCAAACAGTTACCCGTAGAAGACTGGCAACAATATGTGGCGCAATTAATATATGAATTGCCCCGCATACGTTTACAACAATAGAATACAACCATAGTGGAGTATCTACGGAAGGTATCCGCTGACCCCCCCCCCCCATGACGTCTTTTCCCAAACCAACTTTTTAGGGGCTTCGTTTTAATGGTCCTATAAAACTTTTGAGATGTTAACAAATAAATTTCCCGCCACTCTCGCGACATTCCAGATGGCGTCCAAATGGCTGCCAAATACAAATAAAGAAAATTGGGTAGTTAATCCACAAAACATTACTAATTGCATTAAAGTTAATGTTAAGATATAGCAGCCTGGTCATTGGCATTTAAATTCTAGTATTTAAAGTTTTTGCCCTATCTCAACTTTCCAGATGGCGGTCCAAAATGTGCCGCCAAAATAGGCAAAATTAAAGAATATTGAAGTATTAATATCAAAATAGAATAATTAGTAAATTAATATTTAATATAGTTGGCATGGTCCTTGGCATTTAAATTCTAGTATAATTGATTTTTGTCATATGTAAAATCAAGAGTGGCACCCAAAATGGCCGCCAAATAGGCACAAGTAAAGAATGGGGTTATTAAAATCAAACATGTGTACAAATTGTAAAATTTTACATTTTTAGATAGGCTGCCTGGTCATCAGCCATTGATTTCTATATACCTTTAGTATTTGACACCCCAAACAGCCGCAAAGGAAGGGTAAATTGCATAAAATTGTACACATAGTCTCAAGTGTAACAAAATGCTAAAAACACTTACTCTACTCCCTCCCGTGGTCTGATTCGACATCAGAATGCCACGCAAGGCCTCAGGGGGGGATCAAACCCTAGGAAGGGTATGGTAGGTACTTCTGTTGAATCCCTAAACTCTAGCTAACCCCCTGCCTAAGCTACATTATAGAAACAAATCAAGAGGCTTCTAATCACCCTACTGGTGTCCAGATGTTCCCCTGCAGAGAGGGCCGCAATAGACATCTGCCCAATTGCCAATACATCTTGCTGGTACACCGTTTGGGGGAACAATGTGGGAAAGTCGATCAACCGGCAGCATCGAGAATGTCAGACAAGAAAGCCCCAGAATAGAGCACCCAAGAAGTGGCCGATTGGGAACGGGTATCATGAAGACATCGGAAACACTCATTCGATCTGGGACCATTTTGCTAGGCACTTCGGAGTGACATATGATCCAGCTGCTGAAGATGCCATGTACAACGGTCATAAGAGGGGCTTCTAGACTTATGAATAACTGCTAAGTGCTCAGATTTTTCTCAAGTGTTTAAGGGTTACGATTAAATAAAGCCTTCTTGCGCATCCGGACACCATGACCTTCCAAGAGATCCCTGGGCAGGGAGGACGGGGAGAAAAACTGTTTGAGGGGGGACAAGATAAGGTTTTTGATTTTTTTCGCCAAAGAAAAACAGCCGGGGGCAAGATGTAAAACTCTGTTTCTGTAAAACAAGAGGTGGGCCTCTTCAATAGCACAGCAGGGCTTTAATCTCCGAGCACGTGTGGCCACCTGCCACCGCCAACAAAAAAGCCGTCTTCTTGGCCAGTCGACATATTGAGATCGGACAAGGGCTTCCAAATCCTCTTAGGCTGTGGGACATGTCCTTCTATGCTGTTATTTGTGTTCCATCGGGGGGCTACGGGGAAAACCAAGTGTAAATTCATAATAAAAATTATTAAAATCATATAATCGTCTGTTCCCACAAACAAAAAAAAATAAACTGGCACATTTTTCGTGAAAAAAGGAATTTTATAAAATGTCATTCAATTTCAATTTACCAAAATCAGTGACTAGGTGGATGCACATAGACTTTCCGAAAACACTGGAGTTAAAGATCAATCACCGGCCCGGTATGCGTGTATTTGGTGTAGTGTAGATGTGTAGAAAAAACACTTCAGATTCCCTTCATCTGGGAGTGCTGGACCATTGTTATATTGTCGCGCAAGCTGAATAGATTTCAGCGGTTACCGCCCTCTCAATTTAGACTGAGTACTTTTTCAGGACAAAAATACTTAAACCTCATTCACAAATAAATAAAATGTGACATGCCTCCAACGAAACCCGGATAAAGTCGGACAAAAATATTTTCATTTTGAGATATGTATAGATTTGAAATGGTGTGTGAGAAAAACAAAATCTTTTAAAATGATGTACAACATGAAACATTGCACTTCCGTTGTGTCCATCAAAAAATTCAATATTATTCCTTGAAATTCTTTTGTTCTATTGATTTTTTTTACAAGTTATTGATCTCGTTCTCCTTATAAGTCGCTCTGGCGAACTTTGGGTCCTGGTTTTGTGGGAGCAGGGGTCACAAATATTGAGCTTCTATAGTGAGTGTATCAATTAACTTTGGCCATGTTTTTCATCATGTAGTGAAAAGGAAGAAGAAAAGAAAAGAGAACATGACAAAACATCATTGAGAAGAGGAGAATGTGTGGGCACCGCTTTGACCTAACAACTTTGTGAAGAACCAAAATCCGTAACCTTTGCTTAACTTCATTTCTATTCAATTTACCCGCGTTTTCAGAAGAAAAATTTAGTGTCAACGACCTATAGTATAAGGTACACTGGTTTTTAATTATGTGAAAGAGGAGGACGGGTATTTGTCATTGTCACTAACCGCATTCGTGGAGGGGTGGTAACACCTGGCGATAAATTGGCACCCACCATTACCGGGCCACATTGTAATATATTTAGCTCATGTTTGCTGAATGTCTATACATATCCATGGTCTCTGCTTTGGGGAAAAGAAATTGACCGGCGGCGGGGGGACATTTTCTTATTTTTAAGAAAATGTGCCAGTTTTATGTGGGGAACAGACAAGTGTAATAATTTATTATGAATTTACACTTGGTTTTTCCATGAGCCCCCGATGGGGACACAGATTTGTTATACGTTGGTTATTTGGTCCACGCCCCTTAGTCTATCTGGGGCGAGGTGTTGGCGCACAGGGGAATGCCCCATTGTTGAACCAACCACCTTTTTAAAAAAACCCACCCCCTGGATGCTCTCCGCAAACATTACTTAATGGGGCCAGCCAGAGAGGGCCACGAGACTCGGAAGAAGAAGAAAGAAACGTCATTACATCTCGGAAGCCATGGTGGACAGCGGCACGGCAATAGCAGTTCTAAACGCCTGGGCGGTGTTAGAAAGGCAACCTCTTCATAATTAACTCGGCTAAAAAGCCTGCTATACGGCCTTAGTGGGTTCTGTAGTGTGAATCAGTGGCGTAGCCAGGTGGGGGCAAAGGGGGGGGCAGGAGTGCCCCTCTGAAAAAAATTTTGAGGGGGGACGGAAATCGGGAAATAAAACACGGAAATTCATTTTAAAATCAGACCATTTTCGGGATTCTTTTGCCCTGCGACCGGGAAATTTTTGCTTGTGTTCGGGACATTTGTTGCAACCTACCGGGAAGGAAATTGCCCCCCCTCGGAACCACCGGGCTGGCTACGCGCCTGCGGGCTTAACCTTGTGGTTGGAGCACCATCATGCCTGAAGCAGATCTGTCCATATTGAAGGAAATCACGGTTGTTTGTTTGTTTGATGTTTTGACCGGGATCTTATTCAAAGTACTCCCGGTGATGGGGATTATAGCCACTGGCTGTGAAATTTTAACCATGTATGTTTTTTGAGCAATCCACCATCGTCGGCGTTCGTCCCACTGGCTTCTCGTCCACTCCATGTAAGTAGGTTGGACGTTAGTAGTTCAAACGAGACGCGAAAGATCCACATGTAGATTGAGATACCCGGACTTTGGGGGCCGCATAAGTCTGAGGACCCCCCCCCCCCACTGTCGTGACAGAGTGCCTTGCTCTATAACATTTTCCAATTCCTAAGAGGTTGATGCCCTGCACGTTCATGCCCTTTCTGGTATCAGAGCACAGGGTGGAGCGTTTCCCGACAGAGGCCTTCGTCTCCTTGTTTCCGCCCTCGTTCGGTATGATATGACTGTTCTTTTGTCGCGCGGACTAACATGGTCTGGCCGTGAACATAGTGTCACAGTCCACGAAGTGCCAGCATCACCGCCCCAAGTTCCAGCACTTGATATGCTGCCAGGCCTGGTTTGGTGTCCACCTACCTGACATAGTCCAACAGTCTGAAAATGTGCCCCATCCAAACTTTGACGCATCTGTCATCAATGTCAGGGAGGGTGCCTGATTGGAAAGCATACCAAAGGTACGTTGGGTGGGATTGCATCCGGCATGCGCGGTCTAAACTGGGATTTGGAGAGTAAAAAAGGGTGACAGGGCATTAAACTGAGAAAGTGCACTTGAAGTCCCCTCATGTGAAGCCTGCACAAGGGACCCATGTCTTCTTCAGGCTGCCACCAGTCCCCAAAACCGAAGCCACAACTGTGACGGTGCTGGCTTTTGGGCATGGACCCCCCATCTCTGCACACCCGGTCATTCCTGAACACGCTGGTATTTGGGGTTTACCTTCCCGTACTGAAGTCTATGGCAAAGTATTATTGCAACAATGAAAAGAGAAAACCGAGTTTTTCGTCCGAAAAAAAACCTTGTTTTTCAACCGAAAAACCAGGTTTTTTCACTGAAAAACCAGTTTCTCGACTGATAAACAGGTTTTTGCAAACCGAGCTTTTCGAATTGATAAACCTGGTTTTCGATTTGAAAAACCAGGTTTATCACATTTGATAGGCATGTGTTTGAACACCGAGTTTTTTTCTACGGAAAAACCAGGTTTCTCGACCGATTAAACTAGGTTATCAAAAAACCTAGCTTTTCGAATCGAAAACCTGGTTTTCAAATCGAAAAAACCTTGCTTTTGCAATCCGATAAGCAAAGTTTTGAAAAACCTGGTTTTTCGATCGAAAAACCAGTTTATCGACAGATAAACTAGGTCGTTATCCAAAACCTAGCTTTTCGAATCGATAACATGGTTTGTTCGAATTGAAAAACCATGGTTTTCCAAGGTCGTTAAGGCAAGGTTGTCGAAAACCAGTTTTTCGATCGAAAAACCAGGTTTATCCGCGATAACCAACTAGGTTTTTTTCAAAAACCTAAGCTTTTCCAACGATAAAACAACTGGTTTTTCATTTGAAAACCAGATTATCGATTTGACAAAGCTAGGTTATTTTTGATAAACCAAGTTTATCGCCGATAAACCTGTTTTTTTCTATCGAAAACCAGGTTTGTCAAAGTTTTGACATGCGGGAGGTTTTTTGAAAAACCGGTTTTTTCGATAGAAAAAACCGGTTTCCGACTGAAAAACTAGGTTTTATCAAAAAACCTAGCTTTTCGAATTGATAAACCAGGTTTTTCGATTTGAAAACCAGTTTTTCAAATTGGATATGCAAGGTTTGTGAAAAACTGGTTTTTCGATTTGAAAACCTAGTTTTTCGATTTGAAAAACCAGTTTTTCGATGTTAAAAAGCTAAGTTTTTGAAAAACCTAGTTTCTATCAGTCGAGAAACCTGGTTTTTCGATCGAAAACCAGTTTTTTCAAAAACCGTGCATATCAAATCAAATTTGAAAAACCTGGTTTTTTCGATCGAAAAACAGGTTTCTCGACTGAAAAAACTAGTTTATCAAAAAACCTAGCTTTTTCGAATTGCTAAACCAGGTTTGTCGATTGAAAAACCAGGTTTTTTCAAATTTGATATGCAAGGGTGTTTGAACACTGGTTCGATTTGAAAAACCAGAATTTCGATTTGAAAAACCAGGTTTTTCGGATTTGAAAAGCTCTGGTTTTGATAAACCTAGTTTTATCAGTCGAGAAACCTGGTTTTTCGATCGAAAACCAGGTTTTTCAAAACCTTGCATATCAAATTTGATAAACCGGTTTTTCGATCGAAAAAAAACCAGTTTCTCGACTGAAAAAACTAGGTTATCAAAAAACCTAGCTTTTCGAATTGATAAACCTTTTGTTCGATTGAAAACGCCAGTTTTGTTCAAATTTGATATTAAGGTTTTGAAAACCTGTTTTTTCGATTTGAAAACCAGGTTTTCGATTTGAAAAACCAGGTTTTTCGATTTGAAAAGCGAGGTTTTTTGATAACTAGTTTATCATGCGAGAAACCTGGTTTTCGATTTGAAAAACTAGGTTTTTTCGTTTCAAAAGCTAGGTTTTTTGATAAACCTAGTTTATCAGTCGAGAAACCCTGGTTTTTTCGATCAAACACCAGGTTTTCAAACTGCATATCAAATTGAAAACCTGGTTGTTCGATCGAAACCCATGTTCTCGACGCAAAAACTGGGGTATCAAAACAACTAGCTTTTCGAAGCGATAAACCGTGTTTTCGATTTTAAAAACCAGGTTTATCAAATTTGATAAGCTAGGTTTTTGAAAAACCTAGTTTTTCGACCAAAACCAGGTTTTGTCGACCGATAAACGAGGTTTATCAAAAACCTACCTTTCGAATCGAAAAACCTGGTTTTTTCGATTGAAAAACCAGGTTTATCAAATTTGAATAAGCTCAGGTTTGAAAAACCTAGTTTTTTCGATCGAAAAACCATGTTTTTCTCGACCGATAAACATGTTTATCTAAAACCTAGCCTTTTCGAACAGAAAAACCTGTTTTTTCAAAGCAGAAAACTGTTTTCAAATTCCGATAAGCCAGTTTTGAAAAACCTTGTTTCGATCGAAAAACAGTTAATCGACAGATAGAACTAATATTTTTTTTTTAAAAAATCAAACATAGCTTTTCGAATCGATCAACCTGGTTTTTCGAATTGAAAAACCAGTTTATCAATTCGATAAGCACGGTTTCGAAAAACCTGGTTTTTCGATCGAAAAACCAAGTTTATCGCGATCAACTTGGTTTATCAAAAAACGTTTTTTTTTTTTTTAATTGAAAAACTTTGGTTTTTCAATTGAAAAACTGTTTTTCAGTTGAAAAACCATGTTTTTCAGCGAAAAACCAGGTTGTTCCTCGTTATTGTGCAAAATACCTTGCCATTGAATCGCGACTCTCAATACAAGGGGTGCCCGCTAGGAAGTGTCCCACCTGGATGTCGCATAGTCGCTAACAAATTCAAAGGCTCCACCAAAAGGCAAACTTTCCTGATTTCAATCTCGAGGAATTCTGAGTAAGTTTGTACATAAGTATTCTTTTTACCGATTTACCACAAACTTTGTGCATTTTTACCTATTTGGGCGCCCATTTGTATGTTTGATTCAAAAAAAGTCAAGGATAATAGAAAATAGGCGCTGTGTTTTCTGTAAGCGCATATAAATGCATTTAGTTATTAGTATTAATGGCCAGTTCAACTATATCTAAAATTTAAATTTTCCTATATTGCAATCAAATATCATGTACCTCCTTTTCTTTAATTTTTTGCCAATTTTGCAGCCATTTTGAGTGCCATCCTGGATTTTTTAGATATGGCAAAAAAATTAAAATACTAAGAACATACCAGTAATACCAGTTACTGATTTATATCTAAATTAAACTTTTGCAAAGTTATGTTGAAATGAAATAACTCATTTTCTTTAATTTTGCCTAATTTTGGGCGGCCATTTTAGTGGCCATCTTGGATTTCTTTGAGTGGTAAAAATTCAAGACGAGAAATTAAATGCCAATGAAGTCAGTCACTTATACTGACATTTTTACCAATTAATTACATGTTTGATATTAAATACCCCATTTTCTTTAATTTACTATTTTTGGTGGGCCATTTTGGCCCCCATCTTGAATTTTAATAGTGCGAAATTTATTTTGTTACCATCTCAAAGTGTTTTAGGCCCATAAAATGAAGTCTTCATAAGTTGTGTGTGTAGAGTCCGGGGTTGTCAGCGGATACCTTCCGTAAATATCGACTAACAAGGACGCACAAATACAACAATTTGGGTGTTATTTTAGAGTATTTTTTTGGGTAACTATATATATATATATTATCTCTATCCTCTATATCTTATCTATATATCTCCTATATCTACACTGATACATTAAAGCCGGACGGGTAAATATTTGTAATATGAATACCTCAAAACCGTACCAAATATGTTTACTTAACAACAACCTATATTACCCCATGCGGCCTAAAGGCCTAACACTAAAAATGAAAATATTTAGGCGGCAAACTATATTTTATGTTGACGGCACGTCCTTCAAGCATTCTTGTACCTCCGTTTCCGGTGTCATATAATTACAGCGTCCGTGTGACGGAGTGTCCTACCACCAATCTGTTTGTCTTCCTCCATTGAGTGCTGTAGCATCCTTTGTTTCAGCACTGTCCCAATAGCCTCTCGTTCCGGTACCATGTGACTGGTTTATTCCGTACATGTTTGCTATGATATCTAGGACACTCTCTCATGGGGGAACACTCCGCCATGTTCTCAGCTATGGCACGCTATAGCGGACATAAAAACAATCGATTTTGACAAACCGCGTCGAGTTTTGCAAACATTTGGGCAAGTATAACAAACACGGCAAGCGCAGATCCGATCGGATCCAGATCCTCGTATCAGTTTGCATCTACACGGCAACGGCCAACTTGTCCCAGATCTGCAACGAGTACATGGTGAGTACACGCTTGGATAGTGTCGCTTCACTTTAGCTCGTACTTTTAGGTAGCGCGTAGGTAACATTCCGCGATTACCAAGGTTACGCGCAGCATACGTACCACTTTACGCTTCGAAAGGGCGCCGTACTTTCGCACTCTCTGCGCCGTGTAGAGTTCGATAAACGGTCTCCCGTGATGGATCTCGGGGACGATCCGATCTGGAGCTGCGCTGCGTGTAGATTGCCCCCTATGACGGCTGAGTTTTGCAAGTTTGCAACGCGATGCCGGCGAGTTTGCAAGTTTGCAAACGCTATGCCGGCGAGTTTCAAACGTCTATGACGGCGATTGCAAGTTTCGCAGGCGAGGACGACGAGTTTGCACCGAAGCGTGAGAGTTTGCAAGTTCGTAACGCGATGACTGCGAGAGTTTTTGCAAGTCGTACGCGATGACGTCGAGAGTTTGCATGTTCGGAATGCAGTGACGGCGAGAGTTTTTGCATGTCTTACCTCGAGACGGCGAGAGTTTGCAGGATCGGAAATGTCGCTTACTGTGAAGAGTTTGCATGTTCGTAACGCAATGACGGCAAGTTTTATTTTGATTTTTATTTAATTTTTATTTATTTTTTATATTTATTTAATATTTATTTATCTTTATATCAAGTCATCTTTTATTTATTAATTTATTTATTTAGTTAGTTACTTTTTTTATATAAATATTTTAAATTATTGACGGGGATTATGCACTGTTTAATTCTAACATGTATTTAAAAATCACGTGTTATAGCTAATAGAAAATATAAATGTAAATACATAAATAAGAAAAACTAATGGAATCAACAAATAATAAAAAATCTAACTCAATACAATATATAAATAAGATAACTTTATATAAATTCAATAAATAATATAATAATACAACAAATAATCAAAAACAAATAATGAATAACCAAATAAAAAACAACTAAAATAAAAATAAGAAAAGATAATAACTTTAGAAATGAATAATAAATCATAAAAGATACGTTTGATATAATCCTCAGGCACTTAATACCTATCAATAAATCTAAAAATAACTAAAAAAATTAAAAACTAAATAAAAATCAAAATAAACCTCGCCGGCATAGCGTTGTCAAGCTTGCACAAACTCTGGCCGGCATAGCGTTGCAAACTTGCAAAACCTCGCCGGCAATAGCGTTGCACACTCGACGCGGTTTGTCAAACTCGACGTTTATGTCCGCTAGTAGCATGCCATACTCAGCAATCAACACAACATAGACTATCATGGTACATGTCCTTTGTTTGGGGTTGTGCCCCTAATAAACACCGGAGCTAACAGACCAGTGTGTAACACCTCTCCCGTAACAAAACAGTATGAGTGAATTACATTATGTTGATCAGACGGACAGGAACCCTCTAAACATGATTCTTCGTGCAAGCAAATGGGGCCTTAAGAGAGGGGCAAGAACAACGTTTTGTACACGGGTCCAATTTTTAAATTGACCAAATCATGTTGAAAGTATACCATGTTATTTTGTCTAACCACAAGGATTCAGGAAAGGTATATTTGTACTATCTACAAACGTAAAGTTAAAGAGTTATAGGCTAAAAACAGCAAAAATCAATAAAAAGGGTCAATTTCAGTGTACCAGAGGTCCTTTTTAAAGTTCTGCTCCGATTTAGATAAACAAAACGGTCAAATTATTGATGGAGTTCATAGGTAGTAAAAAAGGAATAGTTTTGACTGGCTAAAAATTCTTAGTTACCGATGTAGGGGGCACAGAAGGCCAACGTCCATTGTCCCCCACTTCTTAGCAATCATTTGAGACCTCAAAGCTATTCCTTATTTTGATCCTCTGAGCTCCACCAATAATTTGCCCCATTTTTATCCACATCGGAGCAACTTAAATTTGTACCCCTGTACAAAACTGGACCTTTTTTATTATTTGTGCTTTTTTCGTCTATTACTCTTAAACCTTACGTTGTAGATAGTACAAACTAACCTTTCCCTGAATCCTGTTGCTAGACAATGCATGTAGTTCGCTTTTTCAGCCCGATTGGATCAATAAAATTTTTTGACCACTGTACAAACTTGTCTTGACCCCTTCCTTCCTTAAGGATCCATTTTTGGCACTAAGTATTATGGTGTTCAGGTCCCTGTCTAGTCTGTCTACATATTTACTCACTCAACCTTTGGTACTTGAGATGTGTTACAAATGTGTGGCGAGCTCCGTGCTATAAGGGGGTTAAGGGGAAACCAATTGTAATTCAGAATAAATTATTAAATCGATAACCGTCTGGTTTCTCGCAAATAAAACTGGCACAATTTTCTTTGAAAAGTAATAAAATGTCACTTCAATTTATTATCCCCAATATCAGTGACATATGGATACAACCAGATATCAGCAAACATGGAGCTAAAGATATTCCTATATATCGGCCCGGTGTGAAAGCAGAATATAGTCCGGCGGGAGGCCCCAGTCCGGCATTATCCCATAGTCCGGCTCCATAAACGATAACGGAATAAAAGCGTGAAACAAATGTTTCGTGAAGAGTCAAATGAATCGATGGCCCTATTGTTCACCATTGGTTGTCCCGGACATGGTTAACCCGGACTGATAATTACTTCTACACCGGTATGCGGTGGAGAAAGGCATACCTCAAATTCCATTTCAATTTCATCTGGAGTGCAGGACATTGTTATTTGTCTCGCAGTTTGAAAAGATTTTAAGCACAAAATAGTTATCCTCATTCACAAATAAGCAATCTTGAGCTTCTATAGTGCGTGTATGCCGTATTTTTCTCATTTTATTCCCCCCCGCAAGGAAGAAAGACGAATAAAAATCATGCCCAACAAATTGCTGAGCAAGCTTTACCAAATTCAATGCTAACAATCCAGATCGGATCCAGATCTCTTATCCATTTTGCATCTACACGGGCAACGGCCCAAACTTGATCCAGATCTGCAACGAAGTACTGGTGAGTAACCGCTTGGTTAGTGTCTCTGCAGCACTTTACGCAGCGTACTTTTAAGGTACGCGAAGGTATGCCTCGATTACAAGGTTACTCCGCAGCATAACGTACACTTTACCCTCTTCGAACGGTCGCGTACTTTCGCACTCACTGCGCCGTGTAAGAGTTCTATAAACGGTCTCCCCTGATCTGGATCTCGGGAAAACGGATCCATCTGGATCTGCCCTCGGCCGTTTAGATTGCCCCACTATGTGACGGCGAGTTTTGCAATTTTGCAACGCTATGCCGGCCCCCCCGGGGGAAGTTTGCAAGTTTGCAACGCTATGATGCCGGGCGATGTTTACAACGCTATGACGGCGAGTTTTGCCAAGTTCGCCAGGCGATGAACGAGAGTTTGCACACGAAGACGGTGAGAGTTTGCAAGTTCGTACGCGATGACGCGAGAGTTTGCAATTTCGTAACGCGATGACGGGGATAGTTTTGCATGTTTTTTAATGCGATGACGGCGAGAGTTTGCATTTTCGTAACGCGATGACGGCGAGCGTTTGCAGGAATCGTAATGGCGATGAACGAGTTGAGAGTTTGGCATTTCGTCAACGCAATGACGGCAAGTTTTATTTGATTTTTATTTATTTTATTTATTTTTTATATTTATTTATATTTATTTATTTTCATATAAAGTCCATCTTTTTATTTATTAATTTATTTCTTTAGTTAGTTACTTTTTTATATTATTTATAAATTATTCTTATGCAACTGGTTATTCTAACCATGTATTTAAAATACACCGACTGTTATAATCATAAAATATAAATGTAACTAAAGAAAAATAAAGAAAAATAAATGATAAACAAATAACAAAAAACTACTAAATAAAATAATAAAACGATCACTTTATATCAATAGTCATAAATGCCATAATAATAAACTACAACAACAAAATAATTAAAAACAACAATAAATGATACACAAATAAAAACTAACTAATAAAATAAAGAAGATAATAACTTTATATAAATAAATAAGACATAATAAAAGATAATTTATATAAATATAATAACTCATCAATAGAATAAATAATAAAAAATAAATAAAACCATTAAAAATAAATAAAACTCAAATAAACTCGCCGCATAGCGTTGCTAAGCTTTCAAACTCGCCGGCATAGCGTTGCAACTTGCAAACTCGCCGTTATACGTTGCAAACTCTACGCGGTTTGTCAAACTCGACTTTTTATTTCCGCTATATCTGCCATACCTCAGCCAATCAACACCACATATCACTATCATGGTACATGTCCGTTGTTTGGTTGTGCCCCTAATAACCCGGTAGCTACCAGACATTTGTAACACATCTCACGTACCAAGTTGTGAGTGATTAAATATGTTGACAGACTTGACAGGAACCCCTGAAACCTGATTCTTAAGTGCAGCAAATGGTGCTTAAGGAGAGGGGCCAAGACAAAAGTTTGTACAGGGGTCAAATTTTTAAATTGATCCAATCATGTTGAAAAGTATACCATGTGATTGTCTAACCACAAGGATTAAGGAAAGGTATCGTTTGTACTATCTACAACGTAAAGTTTAAGAGTTATAGGCTAAAACCAGCAAAAATCAATAAAAAGGGTCAATTTCAGTTGTACAGAGGTCAAATTTAAGTTGCTCCGATTCGATAAAAAACGGTGCAAATTATTGATGGAGTTCACGTATTAAAAAAGGCATAGTTTGACTTCTCTAAATTCGTAGTACCGCTGTAGGGGGCACCGAAGGTCAACGCCATTTGTTCCCCTATTTTTAAGCAGAGCATATTTGCGACACTCAAAAACTATTCCTTATTTTGATCCTATGAGCTCCACCCAATAATTTGAACAATTTTTATCCAAAGAGGAGCAAACTTAAAATTTTGGACCCCTGTACAACTGAAATGACCCTTTTTATTGATTTGTGTTTTTTAGTCTATAACTCTAACCTTACGTGTAGATAGTACAAACTATCCCTTTCAGGACTCCTTGTGGCTAGTAGACAAATGACATGGTATACTTTTCAGCACGATTGGATCAATATACAAATTGACCACTTGTACAAAACTTTGTCTTGACCCCTTTCCTTAAGGCGCCATTTGTGGCCACTTAGAATCACGTTTCAGGGGGTCCTGTCAGTCTGTCTACATATTTAATCACTCAAACAGTTTGTACTTGAGAGGTTGTTACAAAGGTGTGCTAGCTCCCCCCCGGGGGCTATAAGGGGGGGGGGTAAGGGGAAACCAATTGTATAATTCATAATAAATTAGTGAAAAATCATAACCGTTCTGTTTCTCGGCAAATAAAACTGGCACATTTCTTGAAAATTAATAAAATGTCCACTTCAATTTAATTTCCCCAATAACTAGTGACGATGGACTACCAGACTTTCAGGAAAAAACAATGGAGACTAAAGATATCTCAGATATCGGCCGGTGTGAAATGGAAGCAGATATAGTCGGCAGGAGCAAGTAGTCGGAAGGAGCACATAGTCCGGGGAGGGCTCCCAGAAAAAGATAACGGAAAAAAAAGCGTGATGCATGAAACGAAGGTTGCGTGAAGATTCAACTGAATCGATTGCCCTATTGTTCACCTTGTTCCCGGACTATGAGTCCGCCGGACGATAATTACTACTTCTACACCGGTATTCGTGGAGAAAACCACATCAGATTCCATTTCACAATCTGGTAGTGCTGGACCATTGTTATATTGTCTCGCGTTTGAAAAGATTTAAGCACAAAATAGTTTATCCTCAGTCACACAATATCAATGTTGAGCTTCTATAGTGCGTGTATGGCCGTATTTTCATCATTTATTCGCAAAGGAAGAAAGAACGAATAAAAATCATGGCCAACAAGTTTGCTCTGTTGGCAAGCTTGGACCAAATGCAATGCCGAACCAAAATCCATAACCCTATGGCTTAACGTTCATTTCTATTCAATTTAACCGCTTTTCACAGAAGAAAACTTATTGTCAACGACGTATATTATCATATAAGCTTGTTAGTTATTGTGAAAGAGGACGGGGAATTTGTGTATTACTACTGCACCCGAAATCGTTGTAGGCGATAACACCTTAGAATATTTTAAACTGCGAGGCAATATAACAATGGCTCCGCATACGGGCCCGATGGTGATATCTTTAGCCATTGTTTGCTGAATTCTGTACATATCCATTAGTCAATGATATTGGGGAAAAGAAATTGTGGTGCCATTTATTCATTTTTCAAGAAAATGTGCCAGTTTTTATGTGCGGGAACAGACAGTTAATGATTTTAATAATTTTATATTTGCACTTGGTTTTTTTTCCCCACTCCTCTTAGGGGCTTACGAATTTGTTATATAGTTTGGTTATTTGGACTTGTTTATAGTCTAATACGCAACTGAGGTACAATTTCGCGATTCTCGACTTTTTGCGCTCATCAACGATATAACTGTGTGGCCGTTGCATATAAAAACTTAACATTTCGTGACACACACTCGCGCACAATGGAATGCAAAGTGGTCCTACCAGCTGCCCGGCCCCACTAAAAAAAATAGCTGCAAGCACATAATCAATTGGAATAATAGTTAGTCACGAACTATTGTTCTGCGATGTCAAAAAACACTAATAAGGGAGCATAATTAGAACGAATAACGTTTACCCGTTCTCATCAAATTGACAAAGATGTGGCAACTAAAATAGGTAAACGAGGCAGACTAAGAAAAGCTGGAGGATACATTACTACTTCATACCTAGGAGTAACCTGGAAAAGAAAGCCAGGAACGAAGCAGTGGAAATACTTGAGAGGGCTATTTAGCCTAGATAGACAATAGATGAACGTACATGTGGAAAAATTAAACTGAAAAAAATAAATGAATACAATGGAAACTGAACCATCCCATCACTGCCTCATGGCCCTTCTCCCCCCCCCCCTATACTTTTTTTTAAACAATATTTAAAGATGCGCAAAAAAAACACAAAATGATTGGTCCACGTGGACCCCTCCCTCCCCTTATACCGTTAATAGAGCACTGATTATTAATCATCTGTAAGGTGCAGCAACGAGCGCTTGCACGTATCAGTGTCCCTAAAAAAAACGAAAGCCCTGATTTTTGCAGCTAATGCAAAAAGCTTTACATCAATAATAACCCCATTTGAAAGTATTAAAAGTGTTAAAAAAAAAAAAAAAAAGACAAAAATTGTAAAAATTCTAAGGTTTGTATTGGAGCACCTACGAAATTCAGCCTATGTGTTATATGAAATAAAGCAAAGAAAAGACCTCCTTTGTTTTCAATTTTAAGGACATTTCTCAATCCATATGAAATCACTAACATATGACACATAATAGGATACCTCAAAATCTCTGTTGCACCTTAAATGACATCTTCGCATCGGTATGCAACTAAGAGTCCGTCATTTAATGGATTTATTGGTATGAATCTATCGGCACATATATAAATGAAATATCCCTAATGAAACGTACCAGATGGGTTTCATGCCATTGGAGTATTCTTGCGAAAAAATCCAGATTTATTCCGACATTACACACCCTACAGCAATCATGGCGCTACCATGTTATTCCCTGTGGTAGATTTTTAACGCCGCATGCAAACCGAAACAGAAGCCAGCGAAAATACATCCCATACGCGCATATATCACGTACAAGTTGGCCCACAAGCTCATCCTTGTGAACTCGTTGAGCACACAAGGATACGGAGCGAAGTTCGTTAGAATTTTTTATTGCAAAAAAAAAAACTACACTTTTAAACCTCAGTGATGTGCGAAAAAGTTAAGAGGGGTGTTTTGTGATTAACAAGGTTATGGTGGCCAAACACTAACAATACATGAAAACGTGGACATTTTGAAAGGCGGCGCGTAATATTTTAAGACATAAAGGGTTTTGCAGTGTCATTTAGGGTGAAAAGTGTGCTCGAGGTAGGAAAAACTAAGTAATGGGCGAGGCGCAGCCGAGCCGTATGTGAAAGTTTTTCTGGCGAGGAACATTATGAGCCTTAAAGGACCCTGAAACCCATTTATTTTCTATTCTATCACCCAAAACAGATTCAGGTAATAAGAAAATGCATGGCGACCCATTATTGCAGAAAATGGGACATAAAAAATGACAATCAGACATGGCTGCATTTCAATAATGGCAGCAGCGGTAACCGAATCATAGTTCGTCATGTGAGTGAAACAAAGGGCGCCCCCATAAACTGACATTTTTGGTGGAAATTGAGTTATTATATATATGAAAAAGTAGTTCATTACGCTTAATTTGAATTACATTTCAGGTGACAGTCTCAATTTATGCAGCGTTATGAGGACTATTTTGCTGTAGATACGACTTTGTGCACTCAAAATTGATTTCCGTGTTGTGCATAAGTCGTAACTGGTAGATACGATTTGTTGCACGACATGGGAAAACAAGTATGTAGATACGACATTTTGTTCTTGTAAAGCGATGGGGTTAAAAGGTTTAAGTAAAAAAATATCCCACAAAATTTTGGAAAAAAAGCATTTCATTTTTTTATCAAATTTATTGCTAAGTTATGCTAATTTCGGCACAAAACACATATCAAAAATGTAGTACGACCTTTTTCCACTCAATATACGCCTCAATACTTCATTAATTACAAAGTAAATGAATACGCATAATTTAAAATATATTTCAAGAATTTATTGCAGAGTTATTAGGCTAATTAGGCTAATAGGTGTAGATACGACTTTGTGCCACTCAAAAAATTGAAGTTCCCGTGTCGTGCAACAACAAAGTCGTAACTGGTAGATACGACTTGTTGCACGACACGGGAAGGGAAATCATGTGTTAGTTACGCCATTTTATTTAGCAATTACTTCTAAAGTGAATTAGTGGAAATGAAAATATTTATGAAGATATGTTAAAATACATTTTATCGTTGTAAGGAATTATTTCCATTTGAAAAGTCACAAGAATGAAACACAAACATTGCTTCTCCGGTAAAATCATCCAAAATGCAGATGACGACTTGGTTGCCACTCCCAGGACGAGATTTTATCGCAGTCACATGTAACCACTGCATCTCTATAGAGGTTGTGCGTGTGACGCATTCGATCGATAGGCGAGGATGAAAAGGTGACTCCTTGGTAATGGTACGGCACATGCATGATTACACAAGGCGGGCAAAGCATTGTCAGGACTTTTTGTTGGAACTCAGTTCGTAATTCGAATCGTTTCATAAAGCTTCATAACATCTTATGAATGAAATATTACTGTAAAAATTAAATACCGAACAACCGCAAGTCAGTCTTCCACAATTTATCACAGACGGTACTAAATGAGATCTGCGAGACCGAGATATAAGCCCAAATCTAGCGAGAGTGCCAATGATTGAGGCTGGTACTGAAGAATAAGCGGTTCAAGATTCTACGCCAAAATTTGTTCCAGTTTCTTCTTCTCACCTTTATTAAAAAATTAAGAACACCACAGGATGGAATCTTAGGATTAATTTATTCCATGTTAAATTCCTGACTCCAATTCGCTGGAACAATTCTTCTACTGGTTCTAAGCTTTCTACATACAAGTTAACGCCGCGCCTGATCGTATAATACATGATAGACCCTATAAGACATGAGGAGTTCTACATGATTCACGTCAATGTAGAAAACTCCCAAAAGATCGCCAAATTATTAAGATTTATCATGCACCGTACGCTGTTATCAAAGGCAACATACCTGAAGTGACGACTAGCTAATAAAGTTTCAAAAGCAACATATATTACGGTATATTAAACAAATATTGTCAAAAAACCTGGACCTTAAGCTCAGATCTAAACGTTCATTTTGCGGATCATCGTTTTAAAGCGGTTGTTTGCGCATAAAAGTAGATATTGGGCTTTGGTGATCTCACAGGATTTTATAAACAAATCGACATGATAGGGGGAAAACGGCGTATTTTCAATTAACATCTTTTTCTTAAGATGAATACTTTGCAAAAGTTGTTGGTGGAGGGTGCCGTGCAAATGAAACAGTTCCTGCACGTGCCTGTCGCGTCAGATCGTCA
>JAMKCH010040576.1:0-13596 GCA_023653785.1 Ophioderma brevispina | reverse complement strand
TAAATTTAACATAAATTTAGAAAATTGTTTCTGTAACGGTGGTGTGAGTGAAAAGTTCTCCTCAGTTTATGGGCTGGAAGCAGCCCATTCAGAGAGGAATTTTCTCACTGTTGCATTTAACTTTCACCGTATTTTGACAAAAGTCCACTCTTGTAGGACACCCCTGGTTTAAACCAAGGTCTAAAGTAGTTCTGCCTTTCAGAATATCAGCCATATGTTTTAAGGGGGTGTGGGGTCTGACTTTGGTAAAAATTGATTCCATTCTGTTACAAAATCTTAGATAATGCAATGGATTAAGTGGTAGATTGTTAATCTACAAAATGCTTTTTATTCGATCACAATCAGACATTCGGGTTCCCGAGATATGGCTGATCAAAGTGGAGCAGTGTACGCGAAATTTGCCAAAAACGATAGTCTCCTATACTTTATCATGTGCAAAATTTAAATGAGGTCTATTTAAGATATTTTAAAAGCTATTAATTTATCCGCCATTTAACGCATGTATTTTGGCTAAGTGTCAAAAGTTAAATGTAAATACTCATAGTTATTTTGTCCATAATGTAAGTAATTCAATGTTATGGGTAAGTGATTTTTGAGTATTTTATTGTTTTCTCAGCCGCTTATTATGAAAGAAATTCATTTTAAAAATTAAAGGACAAATGGATGCACCGATTTCGTGATTCTTTCATAATAATGATAATTAGTATAAAATGATTTTTTAAAAAATCCTAATTTCACATCAAAAGCGCCCTCAATTTTGTCTAAATGTTGCGAGGTCTATAACTTGTTTCGTTAAAAAATACGCAAACAACGAACACGAACGAAACTAGAGAAGCTTAATTGCTATGCCACATGAAATTTGGCACTACATATCAGCACATATAGGGCTAGTAACCATGAAGCCCGATTTCAAATTGTGTTCCAAATTCAAATTACGCAATGAAATTCCGTGATTGGTCGAGGCCGGTTGCCATGGCAATGGTATCAAAAATGGGTCATGGGTCACTGCGTATTTACCCCTGCAATGCCACCCAAGGACCCAGTAGCTTGTTTAGTTATTTAGTTCAGTCCGTTCTTAGTGTTAGCCAAATCAGAGCTTACGTGGTTACCATGCAACCAGAGCAAAAATTGCCCTGAATTTTAAAACTTGTGACAGGGGCTACAATATGATGTGTACATGTATATACCACTATTTAGGAAAATAAGAAAAAAATCACTTCAAAGTTCACTGCTTCAAGACCCCAACCCCTCCCTTAACAGCCATGCAAACAGCCCTACCCCCTTATAAACTTCTCTCCTGAGATGAAGGGAAGGGGTAAACTGTGAATAAAGCGAAAGAAGCATAGAACATCTGGGTGGGATTTGAACCCAGTACCATGAGCAAGGATGGTAAGCTCTATGTGTGTTCGTAAGATGACGTCATCGCATCTTTTGGACTAAGTGCATTTTATAGCCCCAGACTCAGGTTTAGTGAGCTTTGGTCGAGAATTCATATTATTGCTTGCATCTTTTCTAATAGAGAAGACGGTGTGGTTCAATATTTTGTTTCCTTAGTTCCATCTTCGCCTAAAGCTATCATGTGCTTCATCAGGCCCATCAGCTAATCTCGAATGCGAGCCAACTGAAGAATAGGCAAGTGGGAAATTGTCACTCAGTCCAGCACCACCATGTGCTTGAATGGCCCGGTCTACAATGCACTGGGCTATGGTGGGAGCTACCACTTTGATCATTAGCAATTTCTGTGCTGCAACCTAAATGAAGGGAATAAGAAAAAATAATACCATCTCACAGTCAGAATGACATAACAGATTCAGGTGTGATGTTTGTAACCATTGTCATTTTTGTGAACATTTTGATGCTATGACTATGTCCAAAATTGAGTAAAGAGACTGAGGACCATGTTCCAGAAAGAAGCCCACATTTTTTCCAAACCCAATTTTTTTGCAGATTTGGATGCTACCAATGTATTAGCTCCCACCTGAAGTGAAATAAGCCCCAAATACAGTCTTATGTAATAAGATGATGATTATATTGTCTGTCATCAGAAATTCAAAGCATGTTTTTCTATGGAGGATTACGCTAGGCAGGCAAGTTGCAAAAAACAAAGTACTTGTTTGTTAAAACCCTTCAAAATGTTATTGGTAGTGTCTACAACCGAACCGTGCAATTTGAGAGACTCATCATCCTCAAAACTCTCCTGTCTTTTAGTATGGGGGATTCTATATTTGACAGAAAACTAATAGGTCTTGCACCACCGGAGGACAAGCTATTACCATTCTGCACAAAAAAAAAAAGCAGTCTATTAAAAATGTACTATTTCATAAAATAACTGAAACGCTACAAACATAACATTGGGGTTTTTTCTTACATTGGACTCTAACTGTAATTTGAAATGCAGTGTTAGTGACATGGGGGAATCCACCTCCATTAAGTTTTTTAAAATAAAAAAATTACCACTTTGTGACAAACATGCATGAAAAATAATGTTTCCCCAGTGACAAAGGGCATGGAGTGAAAGCATATTTTCCAAAGGGGGAAAGTGTTATCTAGACTACGAAAAAATGGAGGATATGTCTGCAGTCTGTACACCTATAGTCAGAGTACAGACTATGTGACCTTGTTATCCATATATATAATGTTTTTCAATGTTTTCTAGACCAGTTTTTCCTGCTGAATCTGAATCCGATGGATGCCAGACAAAAAACCTTGAGCATTTTCGAGGAAACGCAAAAATTCAAAATGGCCACCAAAACACTAAAAACTCATATGTTAATTACTCAAAAGTTGTAATTTTTTTAGCCTGTCAAGTCAAAACACCCATTGTGACCAATTAAAATGTGATTCATTAACCACCTAATTAAGAGATTCAATATGGCCGCCAATACAACAAAGCATCTGATATTTGTCTACTTTTGACCGTACAATGGTAACATGATATATATACCAATGTTTTAGCAATCAATATATTAATTGAAACAATTATGAATAGCTTTCAACGATTTTCTAATTAATCAAATCAATAAACCATTCAAGATGCCTCCAAAATGGCAAAATTCATTACTACTTAAAGGCAAGGCCTGCCATGTTTGTGTATATCACTATAACTGCTTCAGAGCAATTTAAATATCATAACATGATCAAAGTGATTGATATCTGCAAGATTGCATCCTAGATAGGCGTTCAATATGGCTGCAAATGTCAATCAAAGGTCAGCAATTCATTCACGCTGTAGGCTAAAGATATATATTTTGTGGTTTTTAGTTGGATTATCACTTCCAAAAACCCCAGTAAGGCTATCTTAAGTGTCATTGAGTCGTTATTCATCAAATATCCCAACATGGATGCCAATGGACGCTTAAAACCTACCAAAAACAAAGAAACATATTTCTCTAGACTATTAGTGATCGGATTTTTTGCCGCTTAGTAAGTGCCTTTTCCAGCCATATTGGATACCCATTTTGGATGGCATCTTACATGTATCGATTCCTCTTACATTCTGACTTCTCGATTCTGACTTACATAGATATACACAAACATTGCAGTACTAGGTTAGACACAGCTATCAATTATAGCCATCTTAGAGTATCGGAAGCCATCTTTGGATCCTATAATGACGGAATTTATTATCACATTTTTTAAATTATGTTTTATGATTTTAATTAATTTCTTGACTGCCAAAACACCAGGATCGATACCAAATTACCAACCTGCAGTCAAAAATAGATCACGATCAGACACTTTATTGTATTGGCGGCCATATTGAATTCGTTGATTACGTGGTTACAGAATCATATGTTAATTGGTCACAATGAATGTTTAAACGAGACAGGATGAAAAAACTTTTGAGTGAATAAGAGATGAATAATTTGTGTTTTGGTGGCCATTTTGATTTTTTGCATTTTTACAAAAATGCTCAAGGTTGCTCGTCTGGCATCCATCAGATTCAGAATCAGCATAAAAAACTGGTCTAGAAACCGTTGAAAAACATTATATATCTAATAAAACAAGGTTGATATTAGATATCAATGAATCTGTAGCCTGGACTATATGTGTTTTGTTATGCTTTGATATATGGGGCTGATATTTGGCATGAAGAGAGGGAAAACAGACCTTTGTTTGCAGGGTTTCAGAGTGACCTGAAAGGTCAAAGGTCATCTAGAGGTCAATTTGCATAGAAATGCCCTATGACCACCAAATTTGGTCTAAAGGACTGCTGATCTGAGTACAGAACAAATCTCACACACATAGGTCAAAGGTCACACAGGGGGTGATGCACTAGTCATTATAAACAAATTCACAGCCTGTACATCCCAATAGCGCAATTCCCAAACCGCTAGTATCACCTGTTTTTCTAATCCACCTTTCCTTCACTCTCTCCACAAGTTGACCTCCAATGACCATTGACCTTGGTATGTGACCTTTACCCCTACCATGACATGCAAGTATCTTCACCTATGACCTGAGTTTGGTAGCAATTGGAGTTAAGGTGTCCATGCATGAGCACTTTGAAAAAGGTTAACCAAAACTTAAACACACACACACAGGAACAAGTAGCAAAATTAGACACGGAAGCCATGACATAATAAAGCAAACATACGAAATGGAGTCACACAAGTAAACAAAAAAACTGCAGGGATGCACTGAGGTGAAATCAAACCCATGTCCTTCTGATTACAATGCTAACTTGCAATTCTAATATAGAGCAAGCAATCATTCCTATAATATTTACAAGTTTACATACCTTATTCCCAACTGTGTCCATCATATGTGCAGCTTTCAATGTTAGAAGCCTAGCTTGTTCAATCTCCATCCTAGACTCTGCTATATCTGCCTGTATGGTCCCCTGCTCAGCCAGTGGCTTGCCAAAAGCTACTCTGTTTTTCACTCTGTGAACCATGAGTTCTAAGGCACGTTCGGACATACCAATGAGCCTCATGCAATGGTGAATACGACCTGGTCCTAGTCTGCCCTGAGGTAAGACAGCAAGAAACAAATCGTCGCCCACATCACATACTGTCTTATCTGACATTTTTTACTTTTGAGATATTTTGCATATGTACTTATAATGTTATGGTCTATCTTGAAAGTGACCTAATTAGTGAGATATTAATTAAGAATTTTGATCATTAAGCGCAAAACTGCATATCGCGATTTCACATACTGTCGTATGTTCATTTACACGTAATTTCAATAGGTGTATAATCAACGCTGTTCGCAAAACAAGCTGTTTACGCTTTTCACATACAGATCTATGTGCGTCGTATCTGCCTCGTGCGTGAGCATTTCGTGTTTCACATACTGATCTATCTGAACGCATTGAAATATAACGGTGAAATTAGCGTCGTATGTGCAAAATACGATTTTTTTGCGTTTCACATACAGAATTATGACTTTGTAGCTTTATATCAGGAATACAATTGCACTTTCAAAACCCAGCAAGGTTTTAAAACTTCAACATCATGGAATGTTTTCTTCATAATGCAAATTAAAAAGTAAATTCTATGTTTAATTCATAGTACAAACATAAATCTCCCAGTAAAATTTCAATGCCGATTTTCTCGAAAACGGCATTTCGTCAGATAAGACAGTATGTGGATGTGGGCGACGAAATGTAATGGCACTTCTTGATGGTCAAATTACCATCAAAAAAAGAAAACTATATAAAATAAATGAATGTCAGAAACAATACAATATAATTCCCACTCCCAGATGTAAAAAAGGCAGTGATAACATTTATCATGAGGAGCGATCTTTGGTGCTGAGATGGGACATCTGCCCAATAATTTGAAATGACATTAATTTTAATACATTTACCCTTCACACCTACTTATCATTTTCTTTATTCTGTTAATGGAATAAAGCTCATGATACAAGCACGGGGGGGGTCTCAATTGGGATGAAGTTCTGGGTATGTGCGCCCTATTTTAAGACCCTCATTTTCAGGCTCTTTTCCGTTCCAGAGAACCCCATTTTAGGCCATTTCAGTTCCAGAGGACCCCTTTTCATGTCCAAAGCCTATTTTAACCAATTTTCTTCAAAAAAACCCAAAAGTAGCTGTGGAAATTGAGGGAAAATCGCAGCCTTATTTTTTTGAAATTTTGTGAATGAAAAACTATAGTTCCGGAGACCAATTTTTGGGCCTCAAATCAGCTCAGGGCCTCAATTTTTGAAATCCGGCGGGCAGCATTACTACCCAAAAAAAAGTTGAGTAAACACCCCCCGCCCAAGTAGATGGATGGGTGATAATTGTATTTAAAAGAAGTTTGCAGTCTCAGCTTTCGCGATCAATATATTCAAAGAATTAAGCTGTGGGAATGCTGCATCTCAAAAACTTTTAGTGACACACACACACTATACACAACAGAATGTGCACAGTGGTCCTGCCAGCTATGCTGGCAGCCCACAAAAAGTTAAATTCCATCACCTCATACATGCTACCATAGCTTCATATGTGCTGTTCATATAGGTCATGAGCCACCATAACCGAAACCCCCTGCACCCCCCCAGGATTTTTGAGACCAGCTATTTTTGGAACCTTATAAAAACCAATATAGCTATCAAAATCAGGTTGTCTGACAAAAATCCCCATCCGGGTTAAAGAGTGAGGGCGCTTTTTTTTTTCAAAATGCGGCCATTATTCACTTAATGCCCTTTTTGACTATATCTTAATTGGATCCCAATTCATGCACTATGTGACTACTTAGTCGCCCGAAAACACCTAGGAATAGTTTAGACCCCTTTTTTTGCATGCTTAACACCTGCCTCTAGAGGGCGTTCATATTCAAAATGCCACCAAACAATGAAACACAACCGGGTAGTTTACGCACTTAATAGTGCCTCTTTAAAGGCAACATGCCGGTGTCACCTAATTATATAACTTTTGTCATGCCCCATTGATTTGTTTGAGGTAATAAACACTTACAAAACCTCAAGTTGTTAGACTTTCAGTGTATATATAGAGGCGCTTTATGTACAAATATTCTAACTACTGACTATACACTAGACCACAAACACAGCCTCCTAAACCATGTTAACCTTCGCTTACTTACCAAGCCTTTTTTACAACACGGATTACCAATGGGAGGGGTGGTTACCACAATTCCTTACAAAGCACCCTATGCTTATGATTTTGAATACCAATGGATAGCTCTTGTCCTCCTCTTTCCATTGAAACCAATATAATACCAACATACCTAAGTATGCGCATCACAATGACTCCTCAAGCCGCAAGTCAGCCGAAATGGCATTTCCACAAAATAGGCAAAATCAATTTATTACGCTACAAAAGGTAGGCATATCGGATTGCCATGCAAGTTTTCAATTTACAGTGCTAATATGGCAAATGACTAGTTTTACATTACATAGAGTTTTAAGAGCCATTCTGTGCACAATATTTTCAAAATGCAACCATACCTATCCCTCGTGGCCACCCCCCCCCCTCCCCCTAACCCTTCGACTTTGACGGCTACCCTAACCCCACCCACCCCGGTGAAGGTCTTCAACATTTTTGTGCTAAATTACCAGAAAGGATTGGATAGAAATGCATTACCTATACGTTTGGCAATTTTAATCCGCACGCGGAGCAAAGTTCACTATGGGAGGGGTGATTTTGTTTTATGTCACAGGCAGCATAGTCCATCTGCTTCAAGATAATGAGATAACTGAGATCTCTCCGAAGGCACTTACATGTCTATTAACTCGAGAGCTTCCCAGGCCTCTGACCTGACCCCGCAGGGCAGTCTAGTCCATCTGCTTCAAGATAATGAAGATAAAACTGAGAGCTCTCCGAAGGCACTCAAGCATGCTAAAACTGAGAGGTTCGGGCTCCGTCACCTTGACCATGCAACCCACGCAGGCATAGAGTCATCTGCTTCAAGATAATGATAACTGTATCTCTGCCGAAGGCACTCCAACTGCTTTATTTAACTCAAGAGCTGCCACGGGCTCCTGAAGGGGGGGGCGCCTGGGCAGCCCCGCAGGACAGCATAGATTCAATCTGCTTCATGGATTGTTAGATACCGAGATCTCCCGGACACTGAAACATGCTACAACCCCATAGCTTCTGGGTGTGCTACCGCCACTGGAACAAAACCGCAACGTTCAGCATAGTTCAAGATTAGGACATAACCCCTCTCCGAAAAGCACTCGAACATGTTAAACTCAAGAGCTATCCCCGTCTCTGCCCCTGAGCCCCCACAAGGGGCTTTTTTCCCCCATTACCCTGTATGCCCGCATGTCCTGAGATCGATGGCGCTTGCCCTGTGTTGCTCGTGTGCACGGTATGTCTGCCCTGTATGGATTGGGGTCAGCCCCAAAAGCTTGATGACCCGTCGTTGATGCCCCTCCTCCTGCTTGTCGCGGGGTGTCTTCGGGCAGCTCCAGCGGACAACTTTACTTCCGCAGTGTAAGCAGTCATGAGCATAGCGCAAGTATCTGGTATGGAGCACCCTGTGTTTTGACAGAGGCCGCTGCTGACCGCCTTAGGTCCGGTAGGTCCGGGGTAGTTCTTCTTAGGCAAGTCCGTTCCTTTGAAATAGTCTCTAAAGAGTTTGGGGAGTTGGCTTGTGGAAAGAAAGACTTGCTGTCACCCAAGGGCTCTATTGGTATTGGACCTGGTGAGCATCTATCTTCCGCCTGGGGCTGGCTTCTCGTAGGCTGAGTGGCAGTGTCTCACCTGATTGAGAGCCAGATCGGCCGCTCAAAGGTTTCCCCCTTGCAGAAGTGAGTTAAAAGAAGTAGATCAGGACACTGGAGCCTCTCTTGGTCCCTGGCCCCATTTTGGTGGCACCAATGCAGCAACAAGACCTTGCGGAATTCATTGAGGCAGCCAGACATTGTACCCACCCTGGCTATATCACATTTGAGAACCACTGGTGTTTTGGGATCGATAGAAGAATTGTCCATTTTATTTTTAAAAAATAATCATTGGTATTGTTCAATATGCGTCTTTTGTAAGCATGCTGTTTCCTTGGTATACGGACTTAAATGCAGCTCCTTTAGATTCAGAAATTGATCTTCTCTTTCCTCCTCCTCTTCTTGAGTCATGGGTCATTTAATTGGTCTTTCTTTCCCTATCAGATTATTCTTCACCATCTACTATTATGTCAGAAAACTCTTATGGCATCAACTCTCCTGATGCCACTTGTATCTAGTGCACCATCATTTTAACTTCCAACCAATGATCATCTGATCACCTCCCTACCCCCCCCCCCCGTTATTTCCGTTACTGACATCCCATTCCTGTAATTTGGTACCAAAGGGTCAGCTTAGAGTTTTCTTCTTTCCTTGTAGCAAAATAATGCCGGCATCCCCCATATGGACGTCACTTTGACGTCATATGTTGAGGAAGTATGAAAATACATGTACTGACTATAGGGTGGAAAATTGGTATTTCCAATTTGTAGCGACTCAAAACAATATTAATACATAAAATGCTCTCATTTATCAAACTAGATGTCAGTTTCCATCAAGTCGAGCCAAAAACCGCATGAAACTTGATATTTCTAACATATTTTTGGCGAAATTGAATTTTTCACCCTATGTGTGTCTTGGACCTTGAACCAATTTTGGCTACCATCTAACTTTAATGAGTTCAGTGTGACGTAATGCTAGACCTGTTGGTACTCATTTTGGTACAATGGAAAGAGGAGGACCATAGCTATCGATTGGTACCAAATCAATTGTCCTGTGATGTTTCTGTGTTGTACTTAAGGTGGCATGTTGGTACTTCTCTCCCTAGGGGGGTGGTTGTATTTTGGCAGCCATTTGAAAAAGCGCCCTCACAGCCGTTTAACCCAGGTGGGGAGTTTTGCAGACAACCTGCTTTCAGTTGCTTATGGTATAGCTTCACAAAAATGGTTGTCTCCCAAAATCCCCGGAGGGGTGGCAGGGGGGTCCCAATGGTAGCCCCTTATTAATAATATAATTAAAAAAAAAATCATGATTTTTTAATAATTGGTTAGCACCAATTCCAGCAACACTGGATGTGCAATTAGAACACACTAATTGTTACATGCTTTAAATTAAATATGCAAATAAAATGCAGCAATCACAACTTTAAGTCTCCAATAAATGGGAATTATTTGAGGGGATTTATTTGTAATTGCTGGTATATCCCCCCCCCCCAAAAAAAATCTGAAAGCTGTTAAAGTGTCACCTCTAGCTATTGTGGCTTACAGCCTGATATACACATCAATAAATACAATGGATTGGTTCACTCTTCATTCTATAAGGTCTCTACGTACATACCTGAGCAATCTCGAACCCTCTCCCAGGTCCAAGGATAAAATTCTCGGCAGGCACTTGGACATCCTCAAACTTAATCTCTGCATGGCCTCCTGGTGGATCCTGATATCCAAACACCGATAGAGGTCTGATCACCTTGACACCAGGCGTATCCATGGGAACAATCACCATGGATTGCTGCATGTGTTTTTCAGCCAATGTGTCAGTCTTACCCATGAAGATGCACAGTTTACATCTTGGGTCCATTGCACCTGATATCCACCACTTATGCCCATTGAGTAGCAGGGTGTCAGCCTTCTGTTTGATGTCTGATTGAATGTTGGTGGCATCTGATGATGCTACCTGGGAGAAATGAATCACACAATTAAGTTATTATCTCACTCTAATTAACCCTAACAACCCTTCAACACCCACAAAAAGCCTTTAAGGGTCATTTGCCCAATTCCCACTGGAACAATGAGGCCAGCAGAATTTTGAATTTAATCAATAGCACTTACAGAAATAAATCCAGAATTGAAATCCAAAATGAATTTCATCAAGTGGCCCAAATGGATTCGATTCAGGTCCTTTGCAACAAAGATAAGCACAGCCTGAAGGACCACACTCTCCATTACGGTACGGTACAAATACCAGATTGTCAGAATAAGTGGTGATCAGTTTGATGCATAGTGATAGCTATAGTATAGAGAATTTGCACAAACTAAAAACCAAACAGATATTGACAAAGCCAATGTTAAGAGAGATCTGGCTAATCCCCTCATATATCATGATTGGATTAAAGTATTTATGACTGGTCCAAAATGAAAGGAATGATCTCTCGTGAACGGCAGCAAGTGCCTTTGGATAAGACGTGTCATATTAAGTGATGAAGAAGTATAATATAGAATTTTAAAGGGGATAGCCCAATTTAAGTCTAAAAATTGTCATCTTGATAAAATGGCCTTCACCCCAAAACCCCATCTGTAAAGTTTTGCGCCGATATTTCAACCTGTTTTTAAGTTAGAGCAAAAAATGTGATTTTGTATTCTCCATAGAGTACTCTGTAAAATTATTATTGGTCGACCAAAATGGGGCATATTTTTGCTCATAACATCCAAACCAAACATCCTTAAGCCCTAAGATTTCACAGAGTAAATGAGAAAAATAATAACTTTCTTCTGATACCAAAATTTTGACCACTTTGGGTAAAATCCGAGGTCCAAGGGACGAGGCTATTAGCGATCGGACCATGGACCTTTAATGTCTTGTGAAACAAGAAAATTGAAGATAATTACAATGTAACATCACAGGGATGTTATGATATTTCAATTGTTTTGTAATTCTAAATTTTTTACATGCATCAAATTTTTGTTTCACCTCTCATGCAGAAGAGTGCATAACTCCCTGAGGTCTACCACCTTTCGTACAGTATCTCTGATTGGGTCATTACATGATATGACCTTTGAGTAACCAATCAAAATAGACCATCCTTATCAATGGTTTATAACACCTTAAGCTTTTTTTGACCATGCATATCTTTGATATAAGTGAGCAGTCATTATTTATAACAGGAGGGAATGGAGTAATTAAACCTTTTACGGGTGAAAAATTGTGCATACCCCTTTCCTTCCATTCAATAATTTTGCATTCCCCTGATTTTATGAATTTCTCTCTCCTAGATTAAAATTTTCATATTCCCCCTCTTGCTCACACAATTTTTTTGTATCCCCCTCCCCACAAATCCTCCAATCCCCCGGCATTAATAATTACCCTTCTCTAACCTATGAATAACTACAGTGTATGTCAAAATCCGACACACCATTTGTGTACAGTGGAGGTGCATTTCACACAAGGAGATACGCGCATGCCTATGTCATGTCCAAGTTAAACCAAAGTTTTAAATCTGGTTTTGTCCCTGCTAAATGGGGGAGGCCGGATTCACCCCACACTCCACAATACTGCTGTATTGGAGCAAAAGATAATTGACCAGATGCCCTTCCTGACACCAATCCACAGTTTTCAGCAGTGGGCCTATAGCTTTGGGCAACCATGTCCACCATACAAGGCAACATGTGCTGGATGGCCACCATTAGCTCTCAGAGCTGACACCCTTGACACCCCTCCTTAATTACATTGTATAACGTTTGAATAACTACAGTGTTTGTCAAATCCCTTGGACATGTTTCCTGTATGCCCACTTCCCTGCCAAAACGATGCACCAATCATGTACAGTAGAGGTGCATTTTGCTCAAGGAGATACACGCATGCCTTTGTCATGTTTGAGGAAAATGACAAATACTGTAATCAAATTTGCTGGTATATTGCATATGGAATTTTTACTTACAGCAGGTTCCGTCATGGCATAGCATGAGCGTATACTGCCCTCTAGTAGAGGCTGTAGCCATTGTTGTTTCTGCTTGGCATTGCCGTATTTCACCAAAACCTCCATGTTGCCTGTGTCAGGGGCTGAACAATTAAACACCTTAAAATGGATGTAGGATGAAAAGAAAGTGGTAAGGTACATACTGTCCCAAAAAAACATACAATCAGATTTTTTCAGAAAACTGAAGTCCATTCTAATTTGATATTAACCAATTCTTTTCAAGGATTTATAGGAGCAACAGATAGTTGACCGAATGCCCTTTCTGACGTCAATGTTGCAGGATGGCCGCTATTAGCTCTCCAGAGCCGACGCCCTTGTAGGTAGATCTTCTTTTTAGTTCTTCCAGGGCAACCATCTACCCTCCTTAACCAGCTACAAGCATAGACATTTACCAGAGGATGTTTTGAATCAATCCCATAATGCATTGCAATGTGCCTATACCGTACTGTACTAAACACATGTCAGTACTTAGGGATAAAAAGTGTTCAAGAAGTTTAAGAATAACAAGCCATTTCATGATCATGATACTAGCACCTTGTAGCCTAAAATGAGTGTAAAAGTCAGGAGTTTTCATGAGTTAAAAATAGGATTTTTGTGGAATCTGTGACCTTATTGAAGCGAAATTTCCCCAAACTGGTGCATTATGGGATGGACCCAATACACCCCTCTGGTCACTTACTGACCTGATATAGCGCATTGCATGATGATGCATAAAATGATAAAACAGCACTGTACCAGAGCAAAAATTAAGCAACAGTTGAAGATTTTCACTTAAGTGTTTTCTGTAATTTTAAGGAAACCCCGGAAGTGAAAGTGAGTGAATACGACCCCTGCATAAAATATATTTACCTCGGGTGCAAAGAAGGATCTCCCCATTACTTCACATATATGAGCATATTCCATATTGGTTAATCCAGCACCATACTGACAGTCAGGGTCTGCTTCCAATGGTAAGAAAAGATTCCACAGACCACTAGTTTTGGCTTTAA
>JAMKCH010040575.1:0-13627 GCA_023653785.1 Ophioderma brevispina | reverse complement strand
AACTTGAACAACTGTGCCAGCTCCCTCCCATTGAGAACGGTCTGACCCTTCTTCAGAGCGATGTTTCCATTGTCGGTGGTTCTGTTCCACAACCACAGTAGTGTCCTGGAATGCTTCCAGGTAGCCCACTTCTCTGCAAAGAAACCTTAGAAATCGACTGATTCTAGTTCTCCACATCTGTTGAAAGCATCACCATTTCAGTCCTTTGGAGTGTCAGCTCCAGGTGGAAAGGATTGCTCATCACGTTTCATACCAATGATGTTAACCTGGTTGATAGCAAGTCTTTTCTTCTTTCCACAATGCACCTCTCTTAAGCTCCTTAGAGACTGTTCGAGGTTGGACTTTGCTTAAAGAAACTCCTCTGGAATTAAGTTGGGTGGCAGCTGGTCCCTCTGTCCGGACATAGGGTGCTTCACATTAGATCCTTGACAGCTCGCTCTTTGCATGCTCGCTACACTATTACAATGGCTGATGGGGCAATTCCTGCTAGTAGTAATGTATTACTGTCCCTTGGTGTTGGACGAAGACAACTTATGATAAGCCGGCAGAGGCATTTAATGCTGAGTCAAGTTATTGCCATGGGTTGATTTTTCCCCATCAGGGCCTTGTTGCCCACAATAGGCAGCCCAAGAGATGTCATGTCTGTTTTGCTGTTCCACAACACAGGTAGTGTCCCGATCTGCTTCCAGGTAGCCTAACTTCTGCAAGGAAACCAATTTTGTTCTCAATCTGTTGAGCATTCGCCATTCAGCAGCCAATGGTGTTGACTTTGCTCAAGAGACTGTTTCTGGATTTAAGGCGGTTGTCAGCAGGTCTCTGTCCGGACATAGTGTGGCTTCACATTAAATACTTGGCAGCTACGCTCTTTGCATGCTCGCTACACTACTGTTGGAGCAATTCCTGCTAGGTATCTACGTTCTCCGTTGATGCTATTGCGTGAGTATACTTTACTCTTCGTCTTCTTGATGTGGGTCTTATAAAGAAAGAGTGCGATCGAACTCCTAGGTAGACAGGGTTTAGTCGCAGTGCGCCAGTGGTGTTCCAGAACAGGTTACTTATAAGCTGACGTTTGGCCCCACGGTTGTGTAGATGGAAAGCAAACCTGTGTCTTGTGACGGATTTGCACTTAAGGTGGTTTCCTTTTAGTATTAGTAGTTTCATCCAACAGTCTATTGGAAGAGTCTCTCTGCAACAGTTGAAGTCTTGGGGCCATCTTGTGCGCTAATTCCAGATCGTCTTCTTAGATAAACCTACAGGTTCCTGCACTCCTCGTTTGGTTGTTGGTATAGATGTTGAACAGGATAGGTGCGAGCACACTCCCTTTGGGGTAGTCCCCCCCCCCCCATTCTTGAGCCTACTTCATCATCTCTTCTTCGCTCTTAGCTGAACAAAGAACATTATGTTTGCAAGTTACCAAACAGCTATATGGTGGCGTAAGTCTTCCAAGAGTCTAAGAGTGGAAAATCTTTTAATGAGAACTTTGTGAGTTGGTCAATAGTTATGTATACTGCGGTCTGTCTATGTATTGTTACTAGATAACAGAATGATAGCGATATTGCTAATGACTGGCAAAAATTGTAATTCATCATATGGCAAAATGGTGCATAAAATATTGAATAATACTGAACACACTATACTTGTAGTGCAAGAATGGATCCTCAGATATTCTGTATGAAAACTAAGTGGTTTAAAACTATAGAATGTGAGGTCAAGTAGTATTCTTTGTTGTCAGATCTAGGAGCAAAAGGGTCTACTCTATGAATTTTTTTGTTTGTCCGTGTGGTTTTAAAGGTCGTTAGGGATTAGACTATGAATTGCAAGTGCAATAGATTAACCCTTAAAACTGCCCATGCTTGAAAACTGGCCACCATTTAACAAGCAACCTAGTGCTGAAATGTGGGGTAACAATGGTGGTATTTGAGATATATTCAATAAGGTTTATTAAAATAGATGGCAATGAATTAATTTTGATTGTTTTTAATCACACAACCTCATTTTAGCAGTTTTAGCACCAAAAATATTTCTTCAACGATCTGGAATATAGCCGAAACTAGTTTATGGCGCAATTTCATGGTGCCATTTGTTTTTTCAAATTTACTACTGCGTAAGGTGTCACCTTGGAAGTCTTGCATACCATACATGTTTATAGTTCATATATTGCAAGCATAGTGGTAATTACAACTTTAGAGTAGTTGTAAAGTTCATCCATAAGATACCTTGAATGTTGAAGGCAAATTATTTACGGAAATGTGGCCATTTTGGATTTATGCAATATTAGGTTTTATTAAGAATGTATGTATTTGGCCTTCTGTGGTTGTCCATTATCAAACATTTCATTTTTTACCAAAATATCCTTCTACAAGACATGGTATGGCTGAATCCAGTTATGGAGCAACTTGGAATGGCGGCCATTTGGTTTATGCAAATTAGGCAGGCTTAAGCTACTACTTTGGAAAGTCTATCATGCAAGAAATTATTTAAGTTGAAGGGTCTTAACAAGTTGGTAGTACTCGCGTTTTGCCACTCTATATGGTACCACATATGCAATATCACCTCGTGGACCAAGCACTAAGAGAAGCCATTTGAAAGAATAGAGATATATTTTACACAAAAATAAACATGCTCAAAACAGATAGGGACATTAATAAGAGGCTAAAGACATCCAGGATTAGGTAGAGCAACGTTTTGATTTTAAGATTTGGTGGTAGGTTTCTACTGAAATATTTTATGTTTGACTTGTGCAATGCTTCTTATTTGTCAAATACTTTATTTAAAAGATAGTTTGCATGGTGTACGTTGATGTAGTTCTTAGTGCTTATGAAATCTGTTTTGCAAAATATCAGGACCTATATAGGAGGTCGATATGTTGCGAAAGATTTTGCTGTGTACAATTTGAATTTAAATAAAACGTAAGATGCTTCTGAAATACTTTCACTAAGTTTTTGAGTCAACATGACATTAGTGGCAAGTCACCATTGCCTCTCCTAGTGTGTAAAAAATTTTCCTAAAATTTTACCCCTCTTCCCAACCTTAAAAATCTGTTCGTTTTGTGTCATTTCGTTTCGTTTGCCCCGCAAAGATCATAAGCCGAAGAAAAACCGGTTTCTTCCAAGTGGAAAAAAAACGCGGAAAAAAACATGGTTTTTTCCACTGGGGAAGAAGAAAATGGCGACGAAACGAGGGGCGAAAAGAGTGTAAAAATCAGGGTTTTTATGTGTTACGAAGGGATTTTGTGGGGGATCACATGACCCAATAGAGTGAAATTTCCCCCCAAAACTGGTGCATTTGTGGGATTGACTCAATGACACCCTCTGCATATGAAGTTAACCACCTTAGGTCTACAATCCTTTCTTAGAGTATATCGGAGTGCTCCTTTCCTGACACATGAGATACCTTGAGTAACCAATCAAAATAGACTTTATAAATCCGTACAATCTCCAGGCTTTTCTTACATTGTCTCAGATTGGCTAATAATTATATAAACCGTATGTATCCCCAAGTACAAGTGGCTAGTTGGACCTCATGGGGGGTTAAAGATTTATTCCTATTTTTAAAGGGCATTTCGTGATCACAGCCTCGTCCCCCGACTACCTAACACACAGTGAGATTTTTATGTCATCCGAACCGTTAACATTAGAAATCAAGTTAAAGTAATCTTTTGAACTTTGCTATTCTGTCGTAAACGGACAGAAATTTAGAATAGTGGCCTATGGGGGCCGTGGAAGGAAAGAGGCATTTTTTCTAACACAAAAACGCAAGGTCGGGATCAACTAAATGTTTTGATAAGCTTTTCTCAGGGATATCTAGTGAACCATGAATAAAAGAGAAGGTGCTGGAATCACAAAATGCACCTTTAACAATAGACATTACTGAGTTACTCTGAAGAGGAGGACAGAACAAGAGATTTCAAAGTCCCCTTGGATTTCCCTCGTTCAAGAAAATCGGCCATTTTATACAAAAAAAAATACTGGGGTCCACAACTCACCAAACCTCTTGTGTGTAGGTTAAATATGACACAAATAGCTCACCATGGGCAAATAAGCGAAACACCAACCAGTCAACCACAAAGGGGTTTAATTTAGACAACGGGTTGTGTCGTTTTGCCGCTTGCCCCTGTGGAATTAAGATTTGGTTTTTTAAGTGTGTCAAGTTTCAGAACTCGGCAATCCCACATGAATTTGTCACTGGCTAAATACCACCATCTTCAATGTGTTTTTTGAAACCGAAAATTTGATTAAATTTTTGTGCTAGAGAGGCTCACAATACAAAGTCAGCAATCAGATTTTTTTTTTCTATCCGGCTTTAAATTAATCTTCTGTGAGTTTGTTTTCATCATGATGGGGCTTATCTGAGTATTTGGGATGGTTTGTAAGGAATAGATGGTAATAGATTTATTTCTCCCTTCAAATGTTACATCTATACAAACATAAAAATTAGTAAATTCTTACACAGGTACCTATCCAAGCTAAATGTTTGTTTCTTTGGTTGGGTTTTTTCATCTGCAAAGCAAGCTGCACATCGCTTCAATCAAATGGTATTAAAAGTATTGAAATAGGTAAATATATGGACCACAAAGTTTAGGTGAACAAAACAAGTTTATAACCCATATAGAATTAACTGCTATGCTATGTTTCTGAATGTATTTTAGTTAACTATTTAACTCCAGTGGATAATCCTACGAGATAAGCTATTTATTTGCTGTTGTTTGCAATTTTAATCTTGCTTCCAGTAAAAGTAGACATTGTCAATGTCATGCATTTTTTAAAAAAATCTTAATGTTATAGTTCTACTGATATCTCCTTAAATATTTAATCAGTGTGAAAGTGTCACCTCATTTTCGATTCCAAGGCAGTACTCACGAGATTTTTTGGCCTATTAATGTCATTAAAGCCTTTGCCATCGCGTGGAAGAATGTTGCCGCTTTGCAGCTGTTTAACATAAAAAAACAAACACTAACTAAAGCCTTACTAGTTTTTTATGGCTTGCATGATTGCTCTGAAAATACAGTTTTGTAAGCTGTGATCTTATTGATAAAACCCATGGAAATGGATTTTGACATTTGGTATTTAATGTCATTTTGGAAGGTTGTTTTGTTGCGGGAATCCTGATTTTCAGTGTATAAATTCGCATGTGTGTCCGATACTTCGTCACTTATGAAGATTCGAGAGGGCAGGGTTTGTTATCGATATCATACCCTGGTTACGTGGGAGCGTGGTTGGATTCGGCCCTATTGTGTCCTTGCGCCCGAGTGACGTTGTTGTGTTATGAATGTCCCTGTATGATGGTCGTAAAAGATCTACCTACAAACCCGGCCTTGGCTCAGATTCTCTGCCTGCACCATGCCAACAACTTACTCACTGTGTTCCTATAAAAGTCTGCCTCTGTCGAGCCAAAAATGCTTGTCGTTTGTTGTTATATTTATACTCAGATTATATATAATAGTCACTTTTTGAATAATTTCATGATTAGAAGCCCTCAAATATCCAAATTTTGATCATTTGTAAAGATTCCACGATAAAACGCAGGCATAGAGGATTACTGCTAATTAAAATATTCATGAACTCATCACTGTTTTCACCAGGGATCATGTTTACACTCATTGGGATTTCCCAGGATTTTTTCCATGAGGATCACGTGACCGTGACACGCAGCCTCGGGTCCCCGCAGCGTTGGCTATGAACACACACAGCGTAAGTGCCAAGCAGTTTGAAACAGTAAACAGTTGTTGAAAAAAGGAATTCCCCAACATAATTGGTATTGAGAGAGACAAATTAATTCCCATCGGTATTTAATATAAATAAGTACAGATTCATTGGTATTTGTGCGAGATTAGAACTTATATGATTGTGGTAAGCGAAGCAATCGTGAATAATAGCAGCAAGTGCGATTAGCCGACCTATCAAAGCTGACATCATTTTACACCACACTAAATTTGAATCAATTTGAACAAATTATAAGGCAGGTTTAAGTAAGTTTGAAGCCTTTGTGCTTTCGTTCTCTTTGCGACTTTTTGCACTTTACTGGGATATTGTTGTCGGAAGTCCAAATATCAGCTAATGGTTTAGGTTTACTGACCTTTTACTCCCAAAAACATTCACTATATATTAATTCAGAAAAAGAATTACTAGAACAATATCCTTTACACAGTTTTACTTTACCGTTCATGAATAAATGAAAGATATCAATCTTGCACTAGCGTCGACCAGACCAGCTGGGAATGCATCCACTTGCACCATTTCCACAAAGCTTAAGGTGATGTTTGATCGATTTTGCTTCCCCAGCCAACCTCCCAGGTCAACGATCTTGGCCGCCAACATTATTATTTCGCAGTCTAAAATTTTGTGACAAAGTTGATTTGATGCCGGGTTACAGTACAGTTCTCTCTCAGGGACTAGCCAGAAACCCCCTTATGATCCCTTCAATTCCGTGAGTGAAATAAAAAATACAATCGACAAAATAAAAATTATTAATATTTTCTGTGTATTTTTTCTAGTTACATCGCTTCGAAAAAATATTAACATACAATTACATCAGGTCCATATGGCACAGGGAGGCGGACCATGCAACGGACATTACCTTCGCCCCCAATGTATTAATGGATCAAAAACCAAACAACAAACCGTTAACATAGCTCCATTCATATGTAATTGCAAGTAAACAAAATAAAAACAACGGCTTAATTAAGTCAGAATTATTTCAAAAAAATCATTTTAGAAATGACCAGAGAAAGAAAGAAATGACCTAACAATAGATTTAAATCGAAATAAGTCATGGTTTTATTGCTAAAATTACGTCGTTTTTTTAGCTTGAAAAGCTGTTCAAATGGCCGACGCCGAACCCCGACGCGGTGGTGGTATTGACACAAAACAAATGTTTAGAATCAGTTTAAAATATTTCACGAGTATTGACAAATTTGTGATCAGGAAATTACAGGTGGTGACCGTGATACCTGTGTTGTGTTATTGAAGCTGAAAAAAGTCATGAAAGCGCAGTTTATGTTGAAAGCTTAGATGGCTTGGGGAATTTGAATGGTAAACCAACGCCGACCATTTTGGGGAATTCATTTATTATATTTATTTTGCACCTTAATTTTGCGTAGAAAAAACGACTCGTACTTCAATTTTATTATACTTTTATTTTTATTTTCTCTATCTCATTTACATTTTTCTTTCTCCCCCCTCATTTCCTGCGAGGGATGCAAGATTTTCCCAGGAAGGAGCTTCCATAATTCCCCACTTTTTTTCCGCAGCAGCACCTGCTCGAACGTGTTTGCATACAATGTTTATTATAGGCATCAGTACGGTATGGTCAGTGCTGTTCCGTAGTCATTTTTGCTTTTGTGGCATCGGGTACGCCCGCTTATAATTTATAGGCGTAAATGAGAAGCTACTTCTTTAATTTTGGGATTTAATAAATAATAAAACACCGAAGTATGTACTGGAAGATTTTCTTCTACTATACATGCAATTAATGATTTGGTATGTACAATAAAGAAAAGTAGAAAGGCATTAGTAGATGGACAAGCATTATGATATGCAAACACAATTTGTTATTGCGTACCACCCTCATCGGGAAATATCTTATCAGCCTGTGACGTACTTAATAGTATATTGCATGCCAAGTTCCGTAAGGGGTACGATGATGATGATTGTAAACTAGTACAAGGAGGGGGCCGGGGGGATGACACTGCTTAATGTGTTAGTGATCTCTTGCGAACCTTTGGTGACCTCATATGACCTTTGACCTCATGTCAGTCAAAATGTTAACCCTTTCCCGCAAAAGTGTGTACAAGTTATCTGGAGTTCAATGAAGGGTATATTATAATGATGAACTTGGTTGGAAGGAAGCGGATATTAAAGAGGATTATTTAAATTATTATTAAAGAGTTTTCCACGGAGTAGACGTTGGGCGCTATTCGGGCGAATAAACATATGCAAATGAGCTAATTAATATGCAAAAATCTGCATCCTCAATATTTGAAACAGTTAATTCGATATGCAATCATTTTCACTGCATGCAAACCAATTATTGATGAGGCATCTTTCCATTTCAAAAATTGTTGATACATGCGGCGTAGGATGCAAATGAGCTAATTAAATATGCATAATTGCTTGAATCGCTTTTGTTTTAAACAATAATTGGATATCCAAAATTCCTTTCTACATGAAAAACGGGACCAATGCCATACATCTTGTGTGTTGAATCATATGGAGGGGGGAAGGTGAGGTGTTAGGGAGGAGGAAGGATGGGGGTGGTCGGAGGGGGGGGAGGAGAAAAGAGGGGGGGTTATGCGTGGGTGGGTGAGGGGGAATGAAAGGGGGGCCGGGTGGGTGGTTGGGGGGAGAGGGGGAGGGGGTGGGAGTGGTGGATTGTGCGTAGGGCAAGTCGGTAGGTGACGGGGTCAGGTGGGGGGGCATCGGGTGAGGGAATAGGTATAAGGTTGATTGGGAGGGGTAGGGGTATAAGGTGATCTTGTGACCCTGTTCACCTTGGTCCATTCATTGGGCGAGGAGATGTCGGGTGCATCAGGCATGATCGGGTGGGGTGCATCGGGTAGGGGATGGGGAAGGGTGGTTAGATAGTTGGGGAGGGTGCATCGGGGAGGGGGTAGGATCTTTGTGACCTGTCACCTTTGGTGCCATTCATTGGGGGGGTCGGGTGCATCAGGCAGGAGCGAGTCGGTGCATCAGGTAGGGGATGGGAGGTGAATTGACCTCATGTGACCTGGTGACCTCATGTGACCTTGGGACCCCATTGACCTTGGTGACCCAAATGTGTGACCTTGGTGACCCCCTGTGAACCTTGGGACCCCATGTGACCTTGGTGACCCCATGTGACCTTGGTGACCCCATGTGACCTCGGTGACCCCATGTGAACCTCGTGACCCCATGGTGACCCGGTGGACCATTGACCTCGGTGACCCCATGTGACTCGGTGACCCCCCTTTGACCTCGGTGCCCCATTTGAACCTCGTGACCCCATGTGACCTCGGTGACACCTCATTTGACCTCGTTGACCCCATGTGCCTCGGTGACCCCATGTCCCCTCGTGACCCCAGAACCTCGGTGACCCATGTCATGAGAGGCCTGGGGTTAGGAGGAGCAGGGTAGGTGTTGGGGGGAAAGGGTGGGTTGTTTGGGAGGGGAGGGTGGGGATGGTGAAGTGAAGGTGGGGGTGTTAAGGAGGGAACAGGGGGGGTTTGGGGTGAAGGTTAGGGTGTTTTTGGAGGTGGTTGAGGTCGTCGGGAGAGGTTGGGTGCGTCGGTGAGAGGTCAGGGTGGGTTGCAATGGGGAGGGGGGCAAGGGTAAGGTGCATGGGGAGGGGACGGGGTGAGGTGATCTTTGTGACTCCATGGACCTTGGTGACCTCATGGCACCTTTGGTGCCATTCCATGTGGGGAGGGTGTCGGGTGCTTCAGGCAGGACGGGGGAGGGTAAGCTATTTTTATTATGAGCAAAAATTAGCTTTAAAATTAAGCTAATCCTCTGCTCTTGAATGCTCCTGGTTGAAATATAAATTTTTTGTGTTAATGAGAAAAGTCAACTTAAAAAAATTTAAGCTAGTTCTCCCAAACTGCTCAAATTCAAAGTTTGTATGAATTGGATATTTGATTACTATAGTAACCTGTTTGTAACAATTCAGCTGTACCTTAAGATACTGCACATTATAAAATTATGTATCTGGAATTTATGACAAAGTTGTAATTGATTTTTTATATGAAGGACCTTCACATATGAATGTATATTGCAAAATTCACGAATTGTTAGAAAATTAAGGTGTCATTAATTCGTGGGAATCAACTCAAGTCAGCCCCACAACTGTTGAAAGTCTCATTTATTATTACAAAACCAGAATAAAACAAACATCAATAGCGACACACTTTTAACAAACTTAATTTGGAATATTGAGACCACTGACTAACTAAAATCCTGTGTAAATTTTATTAATTTCATTTGCAGCAAATTTATTTGGGCCTATAAACATTCATAATCTATGAACAAATTCCAACGCAATATCTGGTCTAATGCAAGCATTAGGCAAGAAAAAAAAATTGTTTGATTGCCTTTCACCGACCGAACCCAAAAATCTGGGTCGCGTTTTTTTTTTTTTTTTTTTTTTTTGTTGAAAGTGGAATTCTCAATTTTGAGAAGTTTTATGGACGTAAATATCAAGTCACTTTTTCTAAAATGTTGTTTTAAAATAACGATAAAACCTGATATATATCCCCCTTCAGGTCGTAGCATATTGCCCATACTGCAGCCCAAATCATCCGAGGTTTGTGTCTGAATAACGTCTGACAGTCCAATCGGGTTAATACAAGCGCGTCAATATTGCTTCATTTCAGGGCGAAGTCACCAAAAACGGCGAGGTTTGCTATTTTCAGATAAATTCAGCGAGATCACATCAAAGGGCATCTTCTCACAAAAATTTGCAATTTTACTTTAAAGGGGACTTTTTTTTCTGTTACATATGAGTTAAAGTTGAGATTTTTTAGAAAAGAAATCACACTTTTGACCTAAACACCATCGCCATAAAATCATATCCATCAGCTTCAGGGAAATTCCCATTTGCCAGCTTGAAATATAGTCCTAATGAGGGTGGATGAAGTAATAGATGCATACAAGTTGTGTCCAATTTTATCATCCTCATCATTAGGATACAAGGTTTAAAAAACAGACAACTTGTCCATAAAAAAACGACAGGAGACTTTGACATCGCGGTGCGTTGCGTATTAATCTGAAAGTGAAGCAGTAAAGGCCGAAATGGCTGTGTGCACGTGCAGTAACAGCAAATATGGCTATGCACAGCCAAATGTTTTGTTAAATTAATCCAGCAACTTTTGGTACGATTTATGCACTTGTTGAACTGGATTTTTAACAAAATCATTACTGCGGAATTAAAGGTGATATATATGTATATACTAAATCTGAAGTTTTAAAACCAACTGTTTGGTATGATTTTATATGGGGAATATCGCTGACTCCGTCGCAGAGTCGCTCAACTGTGGTCGATTGCCCGATGCTCGAAGCCAAACGGTTTGCAATGGGACGGTTCGTGCAGCATTCATAAAAAAACAACCGGGAAAAATATGACAAAATATACATATTACATCGAAAAAAAGTTAAAATAAAATTGATTTTACAAAAATAAATAAATAGAATCTGTTTTGTTTTATGGTACAAAATAGAGAATATGAATTATGAAAAAGAAAAAGGTGTGGTATTTGGGGTTACTTCATTCGCTGAAATACCATTGGTGGTGAATGGCGTTAGAGTTTCAAACAACAACATGGCCGATTGGACACGTTTCGTAACTGCTGTATTCGATGACATTTCGCAGACTTTGAAGGGTCTGTTTGGATTCTGCAGTGTCCATAAGTGACAATCGGTAGTATTGGCTCCATAGAAATATTCTCTTCCTTAAAAAAAAAAAATTTAAAAAAAAAATCAATAGACCTTACCGACCCAAATTTTTTGGAGGTGAAAGGGCATCACAACAATTTATTTGTCGTGGCCTATTCTAGATACTTAATATCCCTCAAGTCAGACATTAGAATCTTGCCATTTTTGGCGGCCATTCTGAAAAGTGAACTCATTTTAACAAATATTTTCTTTTTGTTTCTTAAATTTTGCTTTCCCTTTTCATTTTGCACACATAATGTACTTTTTATCAGTCCACATCAACCAAACCATGCAACGCAACACTTCTTAGCTGTCAATATACCACCACAGACTCCGTCAGCTATTGTCAGTTTCTTGAATTAAACCGAATCAGTGCCCTGGGTCACAAGGGTGACATTTAATTTTAACGCTTCTTATCCCTGTTACTGCAATGGCGCCAGAAAATCATATTTGGGCGTTAAATATATATACAGATTCACGACTCTATAGCTGGCTTGTCGGTACGCGACTTGTAGATGCTTTTCAGATAGGGCATTAAAAAAATTCTGAGACTAAAGATCAGGTTTGTGTTACAAATAAGCAGTGTGGTATTTCTTTCAGGGCAGCGGCACGCGCAGGAGGTCATGTCTCTGGTGGAAGGGGGGGAGAATAGCGCCATGGGGTGGGTTGGAAGGGGGGAGGAAGCCCCAAGAGTTTCAAAATTCATAAAAAAACATAGTTTTAAGCAATAAATTGTGTTAAAATTAGGTTTTTTTACCTATCTGAGGTAATCGTGTCATTTTTGGCCATGTGGTTCAGTGGATTAAAAACGCCCCCCGACTCGACGCCAAAGGTTGTGAGTTCGAAGCCCCCGCTGTGGCCAATGTGTTAGCAATTTGAGTAAGGAGATTTACTAATAATCTTCACTCCAGGTGGATAAATGTGGGGTGTACCGGCCATCATTATTCAGTGTCGGGAAGGTAACAGGACTCGCTGTTGAGGAGGGTGAGCGAGCCCCCTACGGCAACATATATGGTGGAGTCTGGCCCAATCTTCAAAGATGAGATGGGCACTCCGTTCCTGTGTTATACAGGTCCGTCCCCTTAACCTTTACCTTTAATAAATTTACCCTGGCACCACCCCTGATTTCTTTGCCATAGAGAAAGTGAAACCGTGATAAGACCTTGAGGCCACTTGGACAAACATCACCTGATGATGAAACATCCAGTCCAAGGGTTTTGTTTAAAAAGGAACATGAAACAGCATTTCAAATAAATCAACGGATTGCAAACTTGACATTCATTTCTCATGCGTTTTTTCTCATGCATTTTCATGTGTTTCTCATTTGTTTATCATGTGTTTTCTTTGTGTTTTTCATGTGTTTTTCATTGTGTTTTCATGTGTTTGCTTATTTGGGGAAGTGTGGACAGGTTGCATTATTGATTGAATATTTTTTCTTTTGCTGGATTTTTCTTGGAAATATATGGTTTATCAAGCCCTTTACACCAGTCGGGATTTTAAGTCGTCTCCACACAAATGGTTTTCTCAAATTGCAAATGAGCTCCTTAGGATTCATATAAATCTATACAGAACCAGAAAAGTTCATACCTATACCCATAAGCTATTTTGTTGGTACAGAGGATTAATGACATGCTTTTAGTCGTTCGATATAATCACGAAAGCCTTATGGTAGTGTTTGGATTCGTGTGTGTGGGTGTGCAAGTCACACATGCATGCACATGCGTACAAATAAGCTTAGGCTCTTATTTAGTGGTTTGTTTGGACTGCGCGTCATTGAAACACGTCTGAAACCAATGACTTGCTTGTTATTTCAAATCTACGAGTCTGAAGGAATACGGACTTCACAGTTCGATATGCATTTCTCAACACATCTCAACACACCTCAGTTTGGGAGATGAAAGTAAAAAATTTTAGGAAGGAAACATTCCATTATGAGTGCCTATACTCAGGATGACACATTTTCCGGAAAATTTCCGGGATTGTCCAGATTTTTACCATAAATAAAAAAAAATTGCGGAGGAGGAAAATGTAAAAAAAAAATACTTTATTTTCCATTTCTGATGATTTCAAAGGTTAAATGATAAAGGTTATAACTGCATCAAAAACACAAGTTTTAAGTCCATGTATTTTGAGAGAGTCTTGTACCAAAATCGCCCCCAATGATATGTTTCCGGGCTTCACCGGATGCTGCGCTAAAAATTTGGCCTCCCATCGGGGTTCAAATT
>JAMKCH010040574.1:0-13795 GCA_023653785.1 Ophioderma brevispina | reverse complement strand
TTATGCCAAACAGAAATTAAATGCTTATACCTTAATTGATAAGGCACTATATCAATGATGTTTGTATTGTATTGTATAACACATTTTTGATGATATAACCAAATATGCAACATGTATGGTAATTAAGAGGTCAAACACAAAATCTTTGACGATGGGAATATGACCCCCATCTTGAAATGGGAGCATGCTAATGAAGCCAAATTATCAGACTGGACTTTTTAAATGTCAAAGACCTATAGCTCAGGTTATAATTACAATTTTATTATACTTTCTGGATGATGTAACTAAACATTTCAGATATACAGATATTAGTGACTTAAAAAAATTGTAAAGGTGGCCATATTGGCCACCATCTTAAATTTTGACCTTGTTGGAAAAACGAAATTACCAGATAATAGTTCCTATAGGCATGACAGGTAACAGACATATATTGCAAGACTTCAATTTGTACATTTATTACATTTTTGCAGGCAAAATGTAAATACTACACTGCTCTAGCGCCCATTTTGAAATTTAAGATGGCTGCCAAGACCAAGTGTTCCAATGTTGCTATCAAAATACTTATTGAATTCCTAGACCATGGAAACATGAATATAAACACTGGAATCATGCCTCTATCAGTCTCAGAAACCGAGATGTGGGCAAAAGCGACTTTATTTGGCGGCCATTTTGAAATTGAATATGGCCGCCAAATCCAAATGATCTGATGTTGTTATCAATGATCTTATTGGATACCTTGACCCTTAAAACATGGGTATAGACACCAGAATCATGATTCTACTAGTCTCAGAGACCGAGATATGAGCAAAAATTGGCCGCCATTTTGAATTCCAAAATGGCCGCCATAGGGGAATTAAAAAATGCCAACATTGATTTTCTCATTCAGTGAACCATAAGCTTTCAGAAAATGTATAGTTTTCCTAATCTCCATAAAAAGCCAACAAAATTACATAAGGAAGCTGACTAACTTAACTATAGAGAATTTTGTGTTGCCGGTCTGACGTCGGGCGAGTTTGATGATTCGTAACTAAAACATTTTCTGGTCATCATATGTTCAAAACTTGCTTTAGTGATTTTAGCTTGTACTTCGGTGTGATATTGTTGTATTTCCTCTATGGGAGTTTTAAATGTGAAAGAAACATGCTCAAAGTTGCCATTTTACCCATAGACTACTGTGTATAAGTGAGTTAGTGGTATGTAACCTGTGTAACCTAGAGTAATTTACAAATTCATAGTAAAGTAAATGGCCACTTACTTACAAACCCATCTCCACACGGTGCACAATTCCTTGATAAGGTGACGTTGATGGAATTATCGCCCTCTTTTGTTGTATATCCATCTTCAGGAACTACGATTGCATAAGGCATTTCATCTTTGAGGAAGAAAAATAAAGTTATAGATTAGTTAGTTATTAATTTCTTTATTTTGCATCGTTTATTTATTATTTTTTTTGTCGTAATACAAAGTCAAATTACAAATTAAAACAAGATTTTGAATCCAGCTAAATTCACATACGATAATATTTACTAGCGCATGACATCGGCTTCCGCACACATCTTCCACATAGGCAAAACACCGTTTTAGGATCATTACTTGTAATATAAAAAACGCACAGTTTAGTGTACTTGTAAACAGCTTAAACACCATTAAGTGATCTAAAAGACTACACTCTACAAATCCATTGATAATTTGAAGTCCGAATCCCAAAATTAATCTTTTTCTGATACTTCTCATTAAAAATACACCCGTTAGTACACTTTTTTTACAGTGGCTCTTTTTAATGGGAGGGCGTAGTTTACTCTCGCTATTCGCAAACGGTGCGCCCATCCGCGGTTCCCTTGCCAGTGCAATTTTTGACCGCAATGGTCGACATCGCCGTCCAACTTCCATAAAGCAATAATCGTTTTAGTGTACACTCGAACGTAACCGACCATTGACAAATCAAAGACAAACTAAATGATATCAAAGTGACGTGTTCCTGTGTAATACCACTGACCTCTACGTAATAGATAACGGATGAGAAGCACACCGTTATGAAAATAATGGTGTTTTGATAAGGTCTGGAGAGCCTGTTAGACTCCGACTAGCGGCGAGCCTTTAGGCGAGCCGCTAGGTCGGAGACTAACTTAAAAGTATTATCTTAATTAAGCTACAAAGTCTGTATGTGAAAACATAAATAATACGACGTATATTACACCGTTATTTTTCAAAGTACGTAAAAATAGATCACTATGTGAAGAGCCTGTTTACGAAAGAATGATGGAAATACGTCAAAATAGATCTGTATGTGAAATCGCTTATTTTGGGATCGGCAAAATAGAACACTATATCAAACACATGTAAACGAAAGGCGATTTTAAAATACTACATCAAAAAAAGAAAAAAACTAAAAAATCAATAAAATAACAAAATTACAAAAAATCTATTAGTATAACAATTAATTAGGCAATTTTCACCATTTGAAACTTTGTGGATGCAGAACGCGATGACTAAGTACTTAGCGCGAAAATTTCGCCAAAAACCAGCAAAAATGTGAAAATACGACAGTAGGTGATGCGGGCGCGAATTGTAATTACCATATTCATCCTGCCCATCCTTGGGACTTCTATATGAAAACGTTTACTTATATGTTCTCCAAGGAAGGTTAATTTATTGTTTGATCAATTACTTCGTTAGTGACTTCGTACCCCTTTCGCTGGTATGGAATTCGTCAGTAGGCATCGGAAACCCCCACTTCAAACTTGAATCGATTATGTCGTGACAATATCGTTCGTGGTTCAATGAAGAATAATTGAGGCGGTCACGGTCTTTGGAAATGCTATTAAAGCTACGGTTCATCTGCTTGCACATTGCAGTAAACCACCTGGTGAAAAAAATAGTTTAAATTAAAAACAGAACAATTAATAAAAAACCTTTATTTACAAAATAATCAGTCGAAGTTGAGGTTAAGAGTGCATGTTTTAAAAGGGCGATTAATTTGTTGCATCACTGAAGTGAATAACATTTGGAGCACAAAATATTTTCCCGCCTATTTTGGAGGGTTAAGCTTTCGATACTTAGAAGAGGTCGTCATCAGAACAAATTTAACAGTCAGGTGTGCACCTTATCAAGAAAACGACAGAGCAGCAAGAGAATACTAGGTAGTGATATTCATTGCAGGCGGTGGCGGCCAAGCCTCATTCATTATAAGCCAACTCACCAAAACAATTTCAAAGCAATTACAAACCAATACGGAGTGCAAAACCACAAACCAATTGGGTGCTTTGATGGTGGGTCGGTAATGAGTGTTCCTATGACCCACATTACGACCTCAATCCCTCGTTCGTTATTAATACAAAAAAATCAGAAAAAACCTTCCAGTGGAGGTGATTTTCATTTTCCATCCAATGGTTTTGGGAATAAGAACAGAAATATTCTGACAACATTATAAAAAATTCCGAATTTTTCGTCAAGATTCACTTTTACGTGTTAAACCAATGCATCAATGGCGACGTCTGAAATTGGGATTTTTGGCCGCCCTCCCCTGCCCTGATTCATTGGTCGGAAGGCATATCCCTGTAAAATTCTACCACGTTCAGGATGAATGTGTACTTCTTTTGTCCTATTGAATTTGGAGCACACTTGATGAACAAAAACTTATTCAGTCCAAGTACAATTAATTGACAACACATACACAAACACACAAAGACACCACACACATGCCCACACGTATACATACATCGAACAAACATAACGGCGGCTGATGCTGTGCTTGAAACATGGGCAATGAGAGAATGGGCAATGCTAGGTTGCGATGAGTCATATTTACCATGGATTGTTCACGTCATCTGACATAATTCTAGTGATATAAAGACCCCCAAAAAAGTAACGCAGAATGTCTAAATACCCCCATAAAGTGACAAACCTGGTCTATGCAAGAAAACATAAAATCATATCTAATAGTCTGTTTTTTCTGCAAAAATTTGACACTTTATTGCCCATTGTGATCCTAATTTATAGCCAACAGAATGTCCATTTTACGAAAAGTGTCACATTTTCAAGTTGCACCTCACATTATTACAATCACTCCAGGGCATTATGTGACAACACTTCACGGGAAGATGCGATCTTTCCACGTGAATGGGCAATCAATATGAGCTAATATGGCTCTTATAGCTTTACTGGCAACTTTAAAACGGGAGAAATTTCTGTATAATGGTATTTTGCTGGCAATATTGATCGCAAATGGGGCAAGAGGGTATCAAAATTTTAGGGAAGAAAAACGAACTAGATATGATTTTATATTTTCGTGCAAGACCAATAGTTTGTAACCTATAGGGGTATTAAGACATGCTGCGGTACTTTTTTTGGGGGCTTTATTATCATAACCAACTTTAATCATGACGCTCTGTGCCAATTTGCTTTCCATCCTCGTCGTGAGAAACCCTTGTTAGCGTTTTCGGTGAGCCAAAAAAATCCCACCTCCTCTTCGAAGAGGCCATCTATCCAGATACCATGTTTCAATGCGGTCGCTTTGGTAAAGGCTATTATCTGGTTATCTTTCAATTCACCAGTTGGGTTCTGGGAAACAATGTGGTAACAACAATCTAAGCAAAAAAGGAATGGTCATTATTTACGCCCATTTACAAATTTCGCAATTTCCCCCGATTTTATGATATTGCTCCATTTGAAAGTTCATATTTGCCTTCTCTCTCCGTGACCATATTCATGTTCCCACCCATTTGCTCACTCGCTCATAATTTTTTTTTTTCGGTTCGATCCCCACGCAAATCCTCCATTGTCATCTGCCAAAAATTACCCATCCCTATATAAAGTAATGTGATATTGTTCTGATTAAATTAATTTGAGGAAATTCGTTAGCTACAATTTGTGTTAATATTTATTACGTTAATTGCACTGGCAAACTACTAAACTACAGTGTTTGTCATAATCCATTGGACATGCCATACGCGTGCCGATTCTTTTTGCGTGAACTTGGCTTACATGTAATCCAACGCGGGGCGGTCCGTATGTTGCGGAAAACCAGGCGTACATAGTTTTAAATGTCCAGGGATTTTTGACAATTACTGTAGCCTTGGTAAAAACATTGAATGTCAATTTGAAAGAGTGCAGAATAATAAGTACTTGAAGTCCATCGCCCGATCGCTAATACCTCGTCCCCAGGGAGACCCAGATTTTCCAAAGGTGGCCAAATTTCCGGGATCAAGAAGAAACAAACTATTTTTTCTCATTTACCCTGTGAAATCTTAGGGCTAATGAGTTTGGTTTGATGTTACGAACGAAAATGTTCCCCTTTTTGGTCGACCAAATTAATTTTAACGTACTCTATGGGATCGCAAATCACGTTTTTTAGCTCTCACTCAAAACAGGTTGAAATATCGCCGTGAAACGTTAAACATATGGGGTTTTGGGGTGAAGGCCATTCTATCAAGGATGGAACACTTACAGACTTAAAATCTGGCCATCCTCCTTTAAGTCAACCAATCATTATTTTTCACAAATGCTTTTAAATACTTTTGTTAGTAAATTCTCCATTTTAATTTTAACTGACACGCAAATCGTCAATTTAATTTATTAATATTGCTATACAGAAATTTATATTCATGAATCTCGCGTCCCTCGACATCGTCATTATGTAATCAAACAAATTGAGAAGATTCACGATGACGGATGTTTAAAACGCCGATTGTTTGTAATTCCATATGACGGATGCTGAATAACGCTTTTACTATGTCACTATGTCATGACACCTAATCGCCGTCGTGCTGCGTAAATTTTGTGTGACGGATAAGATGGGTAACTTTTCCAATGTATTACATTCATTTTTATCAAGTAAAGATTCAGAATTTAGCTAAATAAAATTTCATTGTCATTTCATTTCTTAATCGGATTTTGATTCGTTTGAATCATATATGGGGATGTTTACCGACTATTTGAGTTCGGGATTTTTAAGAAATTCGATTGTTTCGGAAACATTTTGTTTACATCATTCCGTCCCTATGTAAGTAATAGACGTTATGATAAATCGACTTAATTAGTATAACTATTAAACTTGGGTTGTTTACATTCGTCACCATCGAACTGTTTTACAGTAAACATGTTTAGTGAGGTTATTTCCGGAAATAATCTGTCGTGTATATGTCACTGTTGTGTTCCACCAATGCTACAGGAATCTCCGGCCTTGTGACTCGATGTAAGGTTTGAGTGTCACCAGAATTATCTGTGGCTGTTGGTTCTGTCCATTTACACTAGCATTCCGCGTGTAAAGTCATTAACAACGGTAGCATTGTTGGGCATATTAAGATAACTGGGTTTTCATTATCTGAAATTCAGAAGCAGGTATGTTTTTAAATGTATACTATACAGGATAATATTATTTAAAGTTTGTGTAAAACTACAACTCCATACTTGAGTCGTTTCTTTCTGTAGCTCCCGCCGATCCGCATTGCTGACAAATTTTTGAAATCACCATTATCACACCAACTTGGAATGGCGCGCGCTACCTGTGGGTTACTTTTAGGTTTTAGGTTTCAAAGCTCTTCTGAAACTATATAGCCAATATAATACAATTATTAGTCCTGATAAATTGGCCTTTTGACTTGGACAAAATAGCAACAGAAATGATTTGGACCTCATTATAATCCCGGTGCATTAGATAATTACTTATTGAAAAGGTAGAAGTATATCTGGGGGGCATCTTAAACATGGTCAAAGTTTTATTTTCATTATCTGAAAATATCAAGTAGCAGATATGTCTTAAATGTGGTACCTATATAGATATATTCTGTAGCTTTAATTTTTTGTAAAAATATACTCCATACATTGTTTCTTCTGTAGCCGGTGAGCCGCATTTCCTGAAAAAGTGGAAGCCTCACCATTATCAACCCCAAACTTGAAATGGCGCTCGCTACCTCCTGTGGGTTCAACTTTTAGGTTTTCGGGTTTTCAAAGCCTCTGAAACTATATAGCCTATAATAATAGCATTATTATCCTGATAAATTGGCCTTTGACCTGGACCAAATAGCAACAGAAATGATTTGACATCATTATGCTCATGATCATTCGATAAGACTTATTAAAAAGGTCAGAAGTATATAGGTGGGGCAAATCTTAAAACAGGGGTCAAATTTTTTCATTATCTGAAAATATCAAGTATCAGATATGTCTTAAATGTATACTATACAGGATGATATTATTAAAGTTTGTAAAAAACACTCCATAATTGAGTCGTTTCTTTCGTAGCCGCCGAGCCGCATTGCCTGACAAATTTGTAAATCCCATTATCACACCAACTTGAATGGCGCTCGCTACCGTGGGTTACTTTTAGGTTTTAGGTTGCAAGCTCTCTGAAACTAGATAGCCTATAATCTAGCATTATTAGTCTGATAAATTGGCCTTTGACCGGGACAAATAGCAACAGCAATGATTTGACATCAGTTTGCTCTGATGCATTAGATAAGAACTTATTACAAAAGGTAGAGTATATAGGTGGGGGCATCTTTAAAACAAAGGGGTCAAAGTTGATTTTCATATGCTGAAACCTCAAGTAGCAGAAGGTCTTAAATGTATACTAGTACAGGATGATATAGTTAAAGTTTGTAAAAAATACACTCCATACATGAGTCGTTTCTTCTGTAGCCGCCGAGCCGCATGCTGACAAAAATGTGTAGAATACAATTATCCACCAACGTGGAAGGGCGCTCGATAACTGTGGGTTACTTATAGGTTTTAGGTTTCAAAGCTCTTGAAATATTTAGCCTACATATAGCATATTAGTTGATAAATTGGCCTTTTGACCTAGAAAAATAGCAAGAGAATGATTTTGAACTCATTATGCTCACATGCATTAGATATTAACTTATGACAAAAGGTAGAAGTATCTAGGTGGGGGGCATCTTTAAAACAGGGGTCAAAGTTCATTTTCATTAATATGAACTATCAGTAGCAGATGGGTCTTAAATGTATTACTATATAGAGAATATTCTTTAAAGTTTGTAACAAAATACAACCATATATTGTTTCTTATTAGCGGTGAGGCGCATTTTTCCTGACAAATGTGTAGAGATCACCCTTATCCACAACTTGGAATGGCGCTCGCTACCTGTGGGTACTTTTAGGTTTTAGGTTTCAAAGCTCTCTGAAACTATGTACTGCTTTTAGGAGGCAACTAATAAGGCAGAATTGTCCTCCACGGGGGGCCCCCATATTTCTTGGTTCGGGGTTCTAGTTTTCGGGGGAGGGAGGAGGCTTCGTTGTAATCGCCCCATCATTGCCATCTCGGTGTCGTCAGTCCTGATTGCTATTAACGCGGCAGGATTATGAATGGCCGTGACTGCCAATGAGCTTCCTTGTGTCCCATTTGGTCGGGCTGCCGCGATATAAAACCAATTGTGGGTCCTAGTCACTTTTCTGGCTGGGAAGCACACAATGTAGCAAGTAAAATTCCCACCCACCCGGCCCTATGTTGTCACGGGTGGGGGGAACGTTTGTTGCCCTGTGGGTCGTGAACACAAAGGGAACGCAAGCGTATGAGACAGGCATCCCTCATGTGCATTTGGGTGGCAGGTGTTGAGTCACACGCAAACCTTCCCTTGCTCAAACTCTTGGCTGCGGAGTTGTTTTTTTAGCGGTTCAGGGTCTGGGCCCATCTTCTTTACATGGCCGAGTCCAGCGTCAATCAAACTTTGCCCTCAGTACAGCGCCAGGAAAGAGTCTCTCAGTACAAAAAGAGTGTCCGACATTGATCATGAGTGATCCACCTTCACACAGTCGTGCGGATCTTAAGTGGGGGGGGGGGGCTGGCCAACTCAGGTCCGTTCACTTGCATTCTGCGGTGTTTTGCGTTTTCGTTTGTGTCATAGCAACGTGCTCCGCCCAAAATTTTTTTTTTTTTTTTTTTCTGCCAAGTAAAGTGGGTTTGAGTTCGTACAAAGGCAAACCCCTGTTAATTGTATCTTTATTCATTGCCATCGTGCATTTTCGTTAAAGGGCTCATCTGAGGACAAAAGCGCCTATAAATAGCATTACTAGTCTGACTAAATTGGCTTTTGACCTGGACAAAATAGCAACAGAAATGATTTGACCTCATTATGCTCATGATGCATTAGATAAGAACTTATTAAAAAGGTAGAGGTATATAGGTGGGGGCATCTTTAAAACAGCGTGTCAAAGTTTATACATGCGGTAAAATTAAAATAAGTTTAATAAATTAATGTATAGTTTGCGTGGTTTGGAAATAAATTAGAAACAGGGGTAAGGCAATATCCCATTGACTTCATACTACAGCTGTCAAGTTCAAAAATACATATTCTTAAGAAACTAATATATCACTTGTCCTAAGATCACAAGGATAAAAAAGGTATCGTTTGTGAATAGTTTGAAGTATAAAGTTGTTCTGGTTGTTTTCAGAGTGATAGGCAATATGTGCTATTAAGGTTTAGGTAACTTATGCTCAATTGTTATTGCGTTACTCTCTAAATGTATATGTTGAATATTTAGTTAGAACGAGTAAAAGTGGTGAAATGGTGCACTCAAAAAGGTGAGTGACGTTCAACGGCTAATTTCACTGTTTAAAGAGTTAAATGGATGGACAACATATTTTAGAGTGGTGTTCACTCTAACTCTTTTTGGAGTGAAAGTTCGGTGATTACTCTCTTTTTGGAGTGAATTAACCACACATGCAACTATTTGTGAATGGGTTCCACTCTTTTCGAGTGGAATTACGGTTCACTCGGTTTTTCACTCTTTGTACATTTAGAGAGTATACTAAAAGGAATTTTCATCTCTGATACCACATACCTTTTACTGTTATAGTGAATATCTCGGAATTGTATGACAGATGGATCGTTGACAGATAGCCCTAACTAATGTGTCACCTATACTGAATGAATCACCGGGCCTGTGACTAGATATCAGGTAAATACCCAGAAATCTGTTGCTTTGGCAAGCCAGTTCACTGTAGCTGTTGATGGTACTCGCGTCAGTGCTTTGTGTAATGTTTACTGGCATTTCAAAAAGCTACAGGAATTTCTGTGTCTGAAAAATAGACAACCGTATTATTAGAGGACACTCAGTGCAAAGGGTAGGCAGATTCATATTCGATAAAATAGAACACAAGAAGATGTGGATAATAGGCATTTTTGTTTTTTATTAAAATTTTTAAAAAAAATTATTATTGGCCTTCCTTCATGTCCTTGGCGAGCAGGGTAAGGCAAGCCTGGCGGATACGTTTGGGTAGATTAGTCAAGCTTGAGTGATTAAAGGCACTATTAGTGATCTACCAAATCAGACAATCGAACAAATAAATAAAAAAAATCAGATTATTGCATGTCTGTAACAAGATAGCTATTCGTAAATACCTGCAAGTTATAGTCAGAAGCCACACTTACTAAAGACAACATCGAATAATTTGAGTCGGACAACTTTCTACAAAACCGTAATGATGGAGATTCAATCTTTGAGCATCACTGCTTTCTTCTCTTTTGTCATGCCAGCAAATACAAATAGGTGACTATTTTGGGGGGATCAACTGAAGTGTCTTTAACTTTGCGTTAGTGGAAATGTGCACCGTGGTGAACTCGCCTTAGGTTTTCAGAGTGACCCAAGTAGAGTTTAAATTGAAGCCCAAAATTTTCTTTAATCAAAGTTTGTGCAATAATTAATTAAAGGCACACACATGATTTCCAAGTAACCATGCTATATATTAGAATTCATTAAATTAGACACTGTATTTGGATAAAGAATACCTTAAAATGAAAACTAAGGTACATTTAAATCGCATATGTTTAAATGTTAAAAAAAAAGAACCATTTGGTATTGGAGTAAATCTAAATTAGAAATTTACACTACGTTTGACACCAATAAAACATATGAAGTTTAATTCTTTCAAGATGCTATTATGTTTTGGATCTGGCAGCACCAGCAGTGTAAAAATCAGGGCCCTTTAATGTGTTACGGGACACCTGACATGTGAAATCTCTCATTGCCCCTCAATCTCTATGGGTTATTACTATTCGCAGGCCTAAATAACTTTCACCTTTTACTCCTCCGCAAACCACATTACCTCGTACATGTATAGAGATAGCTCTGTAATTGCGTTACCCGATCCATCCGGTTGAGTGTAGCGCCAATATTGTGTCATATACTGAAGGAATCCCGGGATTGTGACTAGATATCAGCGTGAAATAACCAGAATTATCTGTTGACTCTGGCAATGTCAGTTCCATATGCAGTTGGCTACCCACGTCAGGACTTTGCGTAAGTTGAGGGCATACCGTAAAAATTACAGGATTTTCTTATCTGAAAAAATGGAGGACCATATAGTAATTAATTAATAATTAGAGCGGACAAGATAGCTCAAATCAGTTAAGCGTTCGACTCCAGTGTATGATCATCCAATGCGTATCGGCGTGCGTTCGAGCCCTGTGAGATTCAGCATATTGAATTTCCCTGGACAAGAAATTAACCGCCTTGGTTGTCCCGATTTACCCATGAGATAATTGGGAAGCTGATCCCGGCTGCGATGGTAATCTCGATGTATGCTTGCTGATAAGGGAAAAGCGCTGATCCGATCTGCTGCATCCCTTGAAATGATGCTTAAATGGTTCGGGTATTGTTGGGCCACAGTGATCAGTGACCATTTGTGCAAGCGCTTGAGGGGGGACAATAGCTAAGGACGCATATACCTCTGCATTATTATTAATTAAAGGCAATTAGTTGCAAAATTGCGAACATAGTAACTTTAATGAGTTGGTAGATGTTGAAAATTCATATTCAATTTATATGCAAAATCACTTTATTATGCAGTTCATGGGTGTGTGGTGGTGTCGGGTGTGTGTATGTGCGTGTGTGTGGTTACTACCAATTACTTACTACTACTACTACTACTACTACTTATACTACTACTACTGTTAACTACTTCTACTACTACGGCACTTATATGATTGTTTCATCAATACATTTAGTCTAATTATTCGGCATTGGTATGAGATGAAAGATTTCACAAATAAAGGTAATAGGTCTGTGAATGTCTTGATTTTTGACATTCTATAATGCAGCGTCGCTTCTGTCTGCGATGTCGTGACTTAATGAAATATGACAATGTCTTGATTCCCTTGGAATTCCCGCGAAAAGTTTAAAAGGCGAAACGTTAAAAAGGCTGAAATATAAAGCATCGGGTTCAAGAAGAACAAACAGTTGGGGATGGGAGTGAAATATTACCCAGGGAGGTAGTTGATCTGAAAGGTAAAACGAGAGATTTTGGCATCCATATCACTAACGGCATAGACCGAAAAATTTGACGATCACCACAAAAAAGTGAGGTAGCGTTTTTTTTTCTTGTTAAGATCTAGGGAAACAATTCTCTTACGCATAGGGCAGGGGTCCACTCCGTGATTTTTTTTCAAAAGTGCATTTAAATGTAGTTAAGAGCGTTAGGGATAACTGTGTCATATGTAGTAATTTCAGTAGAAAAGACACCCACTAGATTAAGCTACAGAAATGCCTTGAAAGTGAAAAAAAAATGTTTGCTTAATTTCCAATTTAAAACATAGGCTGATTTTATATTAAATTAGAAATTCACAATTTTTGTACAACATAAATAATTCTCAGCTTAATCTTTACATGGGAATACTTGTGATAGAAAGCTTGACATTATATGGTGCAGAAGGTCAGGATTTTCTTGTTGCGCCTTCAACAGGGAAAGAAAAATTACCGCAATATTTGACGATCAACAACTTGTCGAGTGTTTCCTTGTTCCAATTCTTTCGAAGTGTTAAAAGTTATGTGATCTCAGTGAACCACAATGAAAAATATGTGTGATTTGCTCCTGGGAATGATTGCTGAGAAGAAAGGTAGGAACTACTACGTATTTGCAAAAAACATTCTTTGTCATACGGTATTGACCTCTTAAGGCACCTCCTTAGAGTGATCAGGCATTTTCTTCAATAGGCATACGTGACTCTCGGCCAAAGAAAGCAAACTGCAAATGAATGATACATAATACTTTGATAATTAAAGGTTAAATTAATGATACCTCAATAAAATTAAAACATGTGAATATTGTTTAAGATTGACTCTTCAATATCATATGTGAGATCCGATATAAAAAGCTTCAACAAATTTTCAAATCTTAAAGGGCCATAAACACACTAATTTTAGTTTACATATGTGATAAAATATGTTGAAACGGTTTCTCATCATTGTGATATTGGAATAAATTAATTAGCTAAATTAGAAGACAGAAAGGAAATCGGGAACTGATGGGCGCCTCCATGTTGCCAATAATCTCACGGCCATAGTGACGTTTCGGCCATCTCGCGGCCATTGCTACGTCATGGCTATAGGTTGCCATTGATGATGTCAAAACAAAAGAAATGTAACTTTTGAGTATCAACATATCTAATAGGTTTGTATGCCCTTTAAATCGACGCACAAAACCCCCCCCCCCTCTGCAGTGATTATATTCCAATACAGAAATACTAGGATATAGCGTGGCTCAAAGACCCACGAAACCAGCGGGATAGATTCAAACCAAGGCCTAAAACAACCCCGAGCTTCGAAACCTAGCCCCCGCTTCGAAACTTAGCCTAGCTTCGAAACCAACCATTCTAGATCTGGAGACAGTCGAGGTAGTGACCTGTGACCCTAAACGACCTTCGGTCTTCCGAAAATATTTAAACATATTTGGCTTGTCATAAGGTCATACATTTAAATTTCTGTCCATTAGTAGCATTTGAAAAAATTTGACCTTGGATCTTAATGACTTTGTTCTCAAAATAATGTCAACATGATTAGG
>JAMKCH010040573.1:0-12835 GCA_023653785.1 Ophioderma brevispina | reverse complement strand
TTTAGGGGCAAGTTAATAATTAGCTATGCGTATATTAATTAGCCCTTTTTCCCCAAATCTTTTCACAATTTAAACCAGCAATTTTATAACCAAATTCTGCAACTTTTGATGTTATAACTCAGTGCTTTTTTAGGTTTGGGCCATGGTGTATGTCAAGAGCAATTTAAGTATTCGCCCACATTCTAGGGTATATGGTTCTTGAAATATTTGTGTTTCCCAAAAAATACATATTTATCAAATTAAACCATGTTTTGGCCTTTTGTTGGCCATGGCACGGTATCAAAACTGATGTCCAAATTTTAGTATGTCGGTCCATATTTTCGATATTTGATACTGAACTTTGGCCTCAATTATTTAGTTTAAAAAGATGTAGATCAAATGGTGTTTTCACCTTAAACGCGTGAAGTTCCACTGATATAATTAATTAATTATTACTAGGCGATTACTACTCGGGTTTCGCGGTTCCATTACCTTGAATGACCCCTGATTTCCTTGTCGTGACCTTGATTTTGGCAGCACAATCAACCCCCAAAACATCCCCCGCCAAGTTTCATTCCATACACCAATGTTTACCCCTTGACATCCTTTGACCTTGAATGAACTTGTCATGACCTTTGATCCACTAAACCAATACAAACTCGGTCTTCACTCGGTCAAGGGGCACCCAATCACCAAGTTTCATGAACTGCAGCCCTCGTCTCCGAGAAAATAGACGCGGTCAGACAGACACCCAGACAACCGATATAGATGTTTTTTATTATACTAAACAAATAGGTTTAAATAATAAAAATGAATGGCTAGGATTATATAAATGACGTTTTGGAAGCCAACTACAATCAAAAGATAATTAATAACAATTATAAGTAATTTTAATAATAAAATGAACTGATAGGATTATTACTTATATTATTATATAATTACTACTGTGTTTTGGAAGACATCTACAACCATGTAAAACAAAGTTTAATATAATCGTCACTGTCTTGGAAGCCATCTACACCTAATGAATAATAAATATTAAAATAATCATAATTATATAATAAAATAGCCATAATACGTCATTATTCAATAATATACTAATAAAAAATACTGATTATACTTAATGACTAATTCAATGGATTTTTAATAATAATACGTATAATAAATAATGTTAAATAATAAAAATGATGGATAGGATTATATAATGACTTTTGGAAGCCATATACACCATGTTAAATATAAATGTTTAATATAAAGAGACTGTTTGGAGCATCCACCCTAAATAATAATAAAAATATTAATAATCATAATCGGTATAAAATATAAAAGCCATTTATAGGCTTATTATAATTGACTGTTTGCGATAGGATTATCCTATAATGGCTGTTTTGGAGCCATCTACACCATAAATAATAAAAAGAATAACCGTAATAATAATATAATAACTAGTATTATAATAATGAAAAATAATAATTAGTTAATAAAACACTAACCAAATAATTAATGAATAATGAGATTAAAGTATTATAGTAATAAACATAAGATAAGTAGAAATGGATAAAAAAATGAAATAATATTAATAAGTAATGGTAAAAATAAAAACTGATGATAGGATTATTTAACGACTGTTTTGGAAGCCATCTACACCTAATAATAAAATTTTACTAATGATAGTAATGTGTTACAAATATCTAAATATATATATAGATATAAGACGGTTTTGGATACGATAATAATGGAGTGTTTTTGGAAGCCATCTACACACCCCAAAATAATACAAATAATAACCAGTAATAATTTAATAATAATAACTAGAATAATAATTAGTATTGTTGAAGTGTTAAAAAAAATAATAAAATATATAAAACAATGAACAAAAAAACATTAATAAAAAAGTATTAAAAATATTTAAAAAATAATAATAAAAATACATTAAAAATATATAAAATAAGTATAATAGTTATAAGTCTACTAATAATACCGTTTTTGGAAGCCAAAGTCTGGGTAACAACAAACCACAGGTCAAAAATGTGGGGGGTTGGGATTACATGAGTCTGATGTTGTGGAAGTAACTGTGTCTAACACTTGCAATATAATGACCCATATTTCTCGGGCCATATTTGTACCAAATATTCATGGCTGCAGAATTTCCTTTCGTACAGCAGAACCGCCAAATCAAATAACCGGGCAAATACCAGCGTGTCTTTGCTTCGCGATTTGGTGTGCAATGTTGAACGCCACGTCACGAGAGCTTTTTAGCATAGCAATTTGCTACACATTTTCTGCCATTGCTATGCCAATTTTGAGATTGTGAACAATTTTTCCCCATACGTTTGCACTCTCAATATGATCAAAGGCAGGAGCTGTTGCAAAAATTGTACACCAATAAAAATCCTAGCGCGAGCGCTGCTGGTGCTATCAAGTCGATCGTCGATTACGCAACGTTACTAATTTATTTGACGGAAGTTGTTAAATCGTGACAGAATTTGGCTGGGGCCTGCTAAAGTATTATTTTTTTGGAGGCAATGGTGACTATGTTATGATAATTGTGATCTTATAGCAGCTACCAAAATATGGCAGTTTATTTAAAACCAGACGGCTGATTTTGCGACCCCTATCCAGCGGCACGTCTCCGTATCGGCGTTTGTACTACGAACCCCCCCCCCAGGGCACGTGTCAACTGGACGCCCGCGTATGTAGACGCCTGTTTTAGAAAAGAAATTGTGACGGGGCGGGGGAACTATACGCTACACTACACTTCGCTGGCTCAGGCCGCATTCCAGTGTATTTTCCTTTTTTTGGTTTTTTTTTTTTTTCTTTTTTTGTTTTTTACCGATCTGACAGATAGTGTAAACACAGTGGCTGTGTACATGTTTGTCAATTCTTTGCAGAACGTGCTTACATGCATCCAACGGTGTGTCGTATTGGTGGGAAAGTGGGTGTATATAGTTATATAGTATAAAACCAAATTAGATCTTGTGGAGAAGCCACGAACTTGCTGCCCAAGTTGTCCCTTGTTTTTTAAATGCTAGTTCGCTCAGGCATTTAACAGCTCGGTGACGTTGTGTTAGGGTAAAGGGGGATGACCTGATTTAAATATAGGACGGGCCTATAGCGATTGGACATGACCTTTAACCCAACCTGGAAGAGGAGAGAAAGTGAGTACCTGGAGCTTTATGGCATTTGCACACTTAGAGGAAAGTTAAACTAGGGGAGGTGGTGGTGGGGGAGGTACCAAAAAAACACATGTGTGGACGTTATTGTAGATGCATGGCGTCTGCGCTGCTTAGCAAGCCATGCGGTGCGTTGGCGTCCCCACACACATAATCGTGATTGGAAGCGTTCGAAACTAAATAAACACATCACTTTGAAATGCGACGGCAAAGCAACAACATATGCATCTTCATTAGTCCGACTGCATGTTGTTAAACTACGCATCAGCAGTGATTCCTTGATGAAATCGATAAAGAAGAAATAATATTCTATCACGCGTCGTGTTGTGTCATCTGTATCTCAGTTGTGTACTTGTAATCCTCTGTGTGGTAGCTATTCGTGAAGACGGGGTGCAGGGTCCATTCTCATACCTAACAACATGTATGTGAAACGTATCACATTACCATAGGATTCCAAAAAGGTATAGTTTGTACTATCTACAGTTAAAAGTCTGGGAGTAGCAGGTTAAAAACAGCAATAAAAAAGGGTCATTTTGGTTTGTACGGGTCAAATTATTGATGCTCTGATTTGGATAAAAAAGGTGCAAATGTTGGTGGAGGTCATAGGATTAAAATAAGGATAGTTGTTTTAAATGCTTAGTTACCGATGTAGGGGGCCCCAAGGTCGGAGTCCATTGTATTCAATGGTGTTGACCTTGTTTCCCCCTACTTTGTCAAACAAGCATTTAAGACACTCAAAATTATTCATTATTTCATATGAGCGTCATCATCAATAATTTGCACCATTTTTTATCCAAATCGGAGCAACTTTAAAAATTGATCCTGTACAACTTAAGGTGCAACAAGAGATTTTGAGGCACCCAAGTATTGTGTCAATAGTAATTTCATATAAATAAGACACTCAATAGATTTCTTACCTTGTATTGGGCTACAGAAATGTCTTAAAAGAGAGAAAAAGGTTCATTTTGATTTGTAGATATTTCAATATAAAACATTGGCTGAATATTGTATTTGCTACAAAATTAGAAATTTCACAATTTTGTACCAAAGAAACATTTCTCAGCTTAATCCTTTCAGATGGGGATATCTTTGATTTAAAGCTTTACACCAGTGCAAAAATCAGAATTTCCACATTTTTGAGGGACACCTGTTATTTGAAATCTCTCGTTGCACCTTTAAAATTACCCTTTTTATTGATTTTTGCAGATAATACAAACTATAACTTTTTGGAATCCTTATGTTTAGACAAATAACCTGGTGTAGTTTTCAACATGACTGGATCAATTTACAAATTTGACCCCTGTGTAATCTTTGTTTCTTGGCCCCTCCTTAAGGCACCATTTATGGCACTTAAGAATCTCATTTCAGGGGTCCTTGTCAGGCTGTCTACATATTTAATCACTCAAACCTTTAGTACTCGCGATGTGTTACAAATGTCTGCTAGCTCCCACGCTAAATCTGATTGGCACTTAAGAAAGTTAATAGAAACCGAGTAGGGTTCATGCTGTTATAATATCCTCCATTTTGTAAATTAAAAATATTATTTCATTTTATTTTCCCTATTTTATTTGAGAAAAGATTTCTCACAGGAAAAGTGCTCTGTATATTTATTATGGAAGAGAAATGCAGGGTTTGCAGGTTTTTGCCACTGGTGAAAAAAAAACATGTTTTTTTCCACTTGGCAGTAATACCTTTTTGCCAGCAAAAGTAACAAAAACTGAAAAAGGTGCATATTTAAAAAAAAATAGATTCAGCTGTAAATGTAATTTCCTTTTTGTTATTTAAACCATTAACAGTTCAATTTGTGGAATAAGCTTTTCCAAGGATATCTTGTAAGCTATAAAACAGAAGTTGCTAGAATCACAAAATGGATGTGCTAGACTGAATAGTCTGAAATAGACTGAAACCAGGGTTAGTCCTACATGAGTGGGCCTTTTTCCTTCCAACATAAAGATGTGCTGTAATGGGTAATAATTCCTCATGGCCCATCCATGAGGAATTTTCTCACCCGTTACATTTTAACCTTCAACTTCAAGTTCAACTTCAACTTTATTTCCATAAAAGTCATGTTACACAAATACAAATTACAGAAACAAAATTTATGGAGGAGTTGACCAAAAGGCCAATAAGACCAGACTGGGGTCAACCCCTGAAAGTTAAGTTACAACATATCTTAAGATAAGGATAAGCACTGGAGTTTTGCGTGATCGTGCAAAACGCGCAAAAAATCATGCATTTTGGGGTCTATCACGATTTTGTTGGTCCACCGCGAATTTTCACGATTTTGTAAAGAAACACCTTTTTTAATGTTAATTCGCCAATAAACAAACACAAACTGATCATTAAATCGTCGCCGAAAATTGATGACTCACCAAGCTTCCAATAAGTACAAAATATAGTCCAAATGTATTTATAAATCCTAGTATAGAACCCTACCTTTAACCTTGATTCGTTGAACATGGATGACCTGACCTTTTTTCCATTGTGAAGCGTCATGATATGTTGCGCTTCGGTGCATTAAACAATAATATTGACACATGCTATCAAAGCTATCAACGCGCAGTATCGGGTCTTTGTTCATAATTGGTTAATCCATAGGATAATCTCTACGGAATTAACAAATTCGGACTTCGGCCACGGTAGGAATGCGGAAGAGATGAAACAACAACTTCCCACACGTGGGCACTTTCATTCAGCTCAGGAGCAAGAGTGGAATACCCGTCACGTCATCCGAGGCCGGGGCTTCCCACGTGCGTAAGTAAATTATACTCGGGGATAAATGCTAAGGCCTAAGCCCGCAGCAGTGCCGTCTACATACGATTCAAATATTTTATTCGGAATAAGAAGGGAAAAATAACAGGAGATAATGATGTGCTTCTGACATTGTGTAACTTTGGAAGTTTGAGCATTGTTTTGACAAATTAGACTTTTTGTGTTGTGTTGATAGCAGGAAAACAAACATTAGGAAAATGAATTTTCGCGCTTTTTTGACTTAAAAAAATCAGAATTTTCGCACCATTAAAAATATGGCGCAGATTTTGCCATTTTAAATTGCGCAAAAAAAACTCCGGTGCCTAGATTAAGGACATTAAATCAACCAAAACACGAAAAAATGGCCAGTGATCAATGCACCTGATTTTAAATGCTTCAAATTTGCCCATCAACAGCATATTGCAGTAGAAATAAAATAATGCAAAAACTATTCTTTATATAATTGGAAATAAGGTCAATTTTTAAATTGTTTAAAAGTGAGGTACTGATTAGAATTTTGGAGATGTTTCCCCCCAAATTGTTCCAAAGAATAGGACCGGATGTTCGCACGGATTGATCCGTGAAAACTTTCTATGTCCCGTAAGATTGTAGTTGTTAATATTCTCGTGCATACTTGTGAATGTCAGACCGTTTGCTTAACATAGCAGGGTAAATATACTCGGCAAATTTGTTAATGGAATACTTGTACAATAAAATACCAAGCTCTAGTTTGTATATTATACTGTATTAAGGTGTTATATCTTGTAAATAAGGGTGAACAGTATGGCTTCTGTAATGCTATTGATTTCACATTGAAGAAGGAAAAAAGTTAGGACTAACCTGCGTTTTTAAACCCATGTCTAAAGGTTAGACTTCCTTCAGAATACCAAGCCACGATTGTGGTTATGGTAATTTGTGTTGCTTAGAAAAATGAAATACAAAGGAACGAGGATGCTATAACCCAGGGATAATTCCTTATTAGTGACAAATGAATAATTTAGTCTGATCATTATCACCATTATACAGGTAACAACCAAATATTCATTTGTCTCCCACCGGTGGTAAACTAGGCAGACAACATTTGAAACTTTGTCCCCGAACTGTTCAAGTTCAAGCTTGTGCTGACCTCTACTATCGTGAAACTATTTTGGCAACGTCATATTAGCATAGTTTAAATGATCCCTAAAGATGGATTTTATTCACAATTCATTTAGTATGTTAAAGTTAACAATTTATCAAATGTGACCGGCTCATCCACCACGATAATTGTTAGATATATAGGTAAAATATTCAAACAATTTTTATGTTCAAACTAGTTCATTGAGATCATGTACTATATTATCAAAGGTGACCGCAACTATTTTCCTATTATTGCTTTACTATTCTCCATCTTACTTTGGGCCATGACCTCAATGACCTCTCCATGGGTTGTTTCCCTCTTGTTCCCTCTTGTTCCTTTTATTGTTCTGTTTTCGTATCAACCGTGTGATTGGAAGTATGACGATGTCTTCATCAGTACATGTATCAAATGCCTAAGTCGGGTAGAACTCAGAAGCAGAACGTGATACTTATTTAATGTACTTTATTGCTAGAAATTATAGACCAGGGTATCTTGTACAAGATTCCACTTGAAAATGCCAACTTGTCCACTTGGGTTTTCATCCCACAAAGTACATAATGGTTATTGACGTAAATTTGGTTCAATTTTTATTATTACATTTTAAGGACCGAGACCCAGAGGTTATAACCCCACGTGGTACCACTCTAACTGGGTCTCCCCGAAACTGACGCAAAGGGCCTTGGGACAATCAGGGGTTACCACCCCTACTCTTCTCGAGCACTACTTTTGATATACATATACAAGTTATGACTCTCTGTACATTGGTACTTGACGGCTTAACGTCCCCTCCTATGACAGGATATTCTTGTGGTCCCATTTGCCCAAGTCCAAGAACCACGGTGAGAGCAGAATTCAGTTTTAATCAATAGTTATCACAAATTAATCCAGAGTGTAGTACCCCCGATTTAAAATCCCAGCTGAGTTGCCCTATCGGGATTTTTGAACTGGGGACCTCTGTACCAAAAGGGAATATCCTAACCAGTGGGCTACGTTCAAGGCCATATACAAAGGTGGTTTAAAGTTTTCGCCATATTTAATACCCAAGGTGACAATCATTTGGTCAACTAGACAGCGTAATTCATATTTGGGGCATTTTTAAAATTTGACCCCTGTACAAAAGATCTTTAATCCTTGATGTAGTTGTCCTACAGAATTAATTAGCCATTGTCCAACCACTCACCATCTGGAAATTCACATCCTGCTGGAATCTGAGCTGATTGAATGTTTTAAAATTATTATACTAGATTCCAGTTGATAATGGACTAGCCTAGCTCTTTTTGTGTGGAGGTATGAATGAGGGGATTCGATGTAAAAACGTAGTCCCGTGTATTTGTGGTATGATGTGCCTATAGCCCGATCCACCCCTGATCATTTTGGGGCCATTCCATCACCAATCAATAGTCCACGCATAAAAACCCTAAATAACTCAAATAAGCGCACACCAATCCAGAATAGTTTCAGTGACGCAGGTGAAAGCTGACTTTATGAATAGTGAAGATAAAGTTCTGCATTGTTACACACACGGGTGACTGAAGCCTTCTAAAATTATGATATGTTGTTGTAGGCATGTTTAAAACCAATCTTGGTTAGACCACCACAACTATGCATGCACATTATGAGGATAAAATACAAAGTATATGGACGAACAACGTAACTTTATTTGTATTTGCAGTTTCTTTTCAATCCCGGATCTCTTTTGTATAGTGAAGAAGAACTCGATATTTTGTGGGGTATTTCTGTCCCCCATTTTAAGTAAATGACAAGTCCAAACTCCCGCCCATAACGTCTACAAACTCTATCTACCATCAATTTGAATCTTACCTATAACTTAACCCTCTTCTGGATGTTGCTCAGGATGGGGGGGGGGGTTAAAGGTAACAGGGATGATTGCGCTCCAGTGGGTCGTGTTTTATTTCCATTTTCCATGAAAAAAATCCTTAAAACATTAAAAAAAAACATTTCCAGAAAAAATGCCTCATTTTTTAAAAACATTGTTAAAAAATCCACATTTTCTGGGACTCGCAGTGAGAAGATTTTTAAAAAATGGGTAATATGTTTGAAGCCAAAATCCTTATAATGGGTACCCTTTTCTATCAATGACCCTTAGAAAAGGGTATAGTTTGCCACTCCTTGTCCTGCACATTCCCAACCAAACCAAATCTGAGATCCCCCTCCAGGATTTTTATTTACAAGGTCTTCCCAAGAACTAAACATTTTTTTGAGTCTTGATTGCACTGTAACTGAAAAGTCTGCCCTTTCAAACAAAAAGCCCTTTAAACTTATTTAAACCCAAAACAATGGCTTCTTTTTATCCTAGATGACCTTTGACCTGTGTCAACAAACCTGAAGTCCCCCTACCAAAAGATTGTCACCAGTGTGGTTGATACTGAAGTCTGACTTCTTAAATGAAGCATTTTATACTTTAACCTACCAAAAAATGACATTACCCGCTCATTTGAATGACCCAAGATGATCATTTCACCTGAAATGTCTACACTTAGGCCTATATCAAGACCTTCGGTTAATATTCAAGTCAAGTAAAATGCAAAAGGCTCTCATTTGTAACTCTAACTAAAAATTAACTTATGGCCATTAAAGCACTATGACCAAAAATGAACATACAGGACACAACATACATGTACATAACACACAGAGGGAAATATAGACCACACCACCACAATAATATCCATTTCTTGGCACAGAACTGGGGGATAAAACGGCACTTTTCTGGATAGACTACAACCGTAGTTGTGTAACCAAATTGAAAATTTTATTGATTTCAAAAATCTTATGTGAAGAAGTTAATTTTGGTTCAATTGAGTGAAAGTGTAGAAAGCATTGTTCGTACCCAGATAATGGTGGAAGGGTGACTGATGAATCTAGCCAAGAAAATGCTTTGGCAGGTTCTAATAGTTGACAGGGTATAGATAACATGTAAGCAATTGTTGTACAAGGTTAGGTATGTAATTTTGTATTTTAATTTATTTAAAATGGTTGTAGTTGTTGAATTCAGTCTTTAATCACACTGTACCTCAACCCTATGGAATGACCTAAGATATGGGGGTGTTGTGCAAAGTGCCAACCTTGGGTGCTTGAGAACTGAGCTTTTGGCCAAAAGTATGGTCTTCAGAACTGCCTTTTTAAAGGAGAACCTGTATCAAGAATAACTTTCACAATATACGCTATAAAACAATTATTGAACACATATGGGTGCTTGAGAACTGAGCTTTTGGCCAAAAGTATGGTCTTCAGGAATGCATTTTTAAAGGAGAACCTGTATCAAGAATAACTTTCACAATATACGCTATAAAACAATTATTGAACACATATGGAGTGGTTTCATGGAAAACGGATTATAATAACCATAAAATTAATTAAAAGCATTTTGTCTGACCATGCGCTATTTGAAATTCGCGCTACTGTAGATGGGATATGTATTTGTGTTATGCGATACGGACGGCACAGTAGCGTCATACAACTTCACGCATGATGCTTTCATAATGTGTATTTCCTATGGCATGTATGACCTAAACGTGCCGGTCGTATCGCATAACACGTTATACACTAGCGCGATTTTTAAATAGCACATGGTCAGACTAGATGGTTTTAAGTCATTGTTAGGGTTATATAATCCCTTTTTTCTATGAAACCACTCGATATGTGGTCAATAATTATTTTATAGTGTATATTGTTTAATATTATTCGTTGTACGGGTTCTCCTTTAAACAATTTCATAGAAGTGGAAACTGAGTTTTGGCCAAATTAAAGTTATAGAGTGCTGAAGATGCTAAATTTCACTAAACAATGTGGATATTTGCTCTTAATAAGTTTTTTTAAGAATCTGCTTCAAATACTTTTTTTTAAGACTCTGCACATAAATGATAAACAATTACAGTTAAGTGAACATACATTGTTGGTACAATAATTTGCCTAGAAATTCTGCAAATCATTCTGTAGTTGTCTCTCATTTCCAATGGAAAAATGGGACAGAAACTGATGTAGTTTCATTGACCTAATGCAGCAGTAGGCCCTCATAGTATCTGAGTAGTGCGAGCCTGAGGGTTTCACTGTGTTCATATAACAAGTAAGAGCAATGTACTTTGCCATTTTAGATAACATTCAAATTAGGTGTGTGGAAGTAGAAACCGAACATACAGCAAAAATGGCCATATTGTTGAATTTTAACTGTGTGAAGCAATCTTTTACTGAGTTCCCAATTTTGTTTTAACAGCCATATCCGGTCCCCATTGTAAAGTTTTTTATGACGGGAAAGTGTCAGGCGTCTCTAAAAAATTGAAAAAGTTCTGATTTTTGCGCTATTTAAAACGGCAGTTTCCATCATCTAAAAGCTCATTGAATTTTTTTTTTTTTGATACAAAGATTGTGAAATTTCTTACTTCGTATTTTCACTTTAAGACATTTCTGTAGCCAAGGAAGAATCTAGTTAGTGTCCTAGATATGAATCACTATATGCAATATATGGATGTCTTGAATATCTTGTTGCCGCTCATCTCTGCTCACAAATCCCATTACACCCCCCCAAAATAAACTTTGGTTTACATTAAAATTGCCCCCAAATGCATTTAAAAAAAAGAATTTTCCCTCAAAATGCTCACACACACCAATAGTTAACTCAAGACATTTGCAAAACCATTTTTACGTAAATTATTCACTTTTTAAAACAAAATATCAATTGGGATCACTTATTTTTTTTAAAAACTCAAATTTCTATCTCCTGGGACATTTTTGCCACAAATTCTCATTTGATGCATAAAAAAACCCAAATACGATTGATGTCTCAAAAACAAACACGTACTGAAACAAACAAACCTCTTTTGGGGGGCTTATATCTTTTCACACTCTTACATTTTGTGCTCACATATCATAAACGGACATTTTTGGGAGATGTAAAAAATATCTTTCAATTTGCCTAACTTACAATCTTGCATCTCTGCTTACCATCTAGCTATTTCTTCAGCCTAAATATACTTTGTTGAATATGGCCAGTAGTAATGGCGTATCTGCTTAGGTCTTCTAATGGAATGTGAACATTATTCTACTTAATCATCTGAGGCAATTACTGTCTGAAAAGAGATCAGTATCCAGCGTGTGCCTAATGTACTTTTGCCAGGCTTTTCTTTTTTCATCCATGTGGAAGAAACCATTAATTTTACAACTTATCGACTTAAAGCCATATCAGTGATTTGAAAAATATTTGAAATTTGCAGGAATAGCTTCAAAGTGAAGGATAATCCTGTAGAATTCTCATAAGTTACCTTTCTCCAGCTGTAGAATTGACAAAAGGAAGAAAACGGCAGTGTTCCAAGATACGATTCTCCCATTCAAATTTACGTGTTGTATAGTGTCCCGAACGGACAGTTATTACTTAAATTTCCGATTTTGTCCTTATTAGGTTGCTCTGTCTTATCATTTGCAGGGTTATGTTAGATACCTTGCACTTTTTACATACATGCAAAAATCTGACTTTTTGATGATTTTTTCGATTTTCTGATTTAGCAATCGTCTGATGTGTCTTTAACTGAATTGCAATTTCAAAATACTACTACTGTTCTCTCACATCCTCAGTTAATCGTGATGAGCCAGACCATCTGAGTAGCTGCTTTATTGGTACCACCTGTGGGGGGGGGTCAAAGAGGCATTTATACCGGGGGCTACCTCATACTATGAAATACAACTCAAATGTATGATGGGCATTCTGTATGGGTAGCTTAAGCGATCTAGGGGCTGCGCAAAAGATTATCAGGTGTCGAAAATTTAAAAGTGTCCATGTTGTTGATTGCTACCAATTTTT
>JAMKCH010040572.1:0-13922 GCA_023653785.1 Ophioderma brevispina | reverse complement strand
ACCTATATTCATGATCCATGTGCACTCAATTACAGTTTGATCAACATCAATAATTAATTACCTTTCATTTGACACCAAAAATACATCAATGGCTTGTCAAATGCGTGTTCTATGGGCAAAATACACATTTCGAGATTTTTTGTACAAATTAAGTTTGGGTAAAAAAAAGTGCATTTACACTTTAATTGCCACTTTTCAATTGAACAAGGGATTTTAGATATGAAAAGGAATAGTCCTTTTTATATAAAATATGCAAATTTAAAATTTAAAAATGGGAATGAATGATAAAATTCTAATTTAAATGATTTCAAACTATACATAAAAATGATACAAAAAAATGGGATTTTTTCACCATATTTAGCCCTTTTTACCTATGTTCATGATCCATGTGCACTCAATTACAGTTTGATCATCATCAACAATTAATTACCTTTCATTTGACACCAATAATACATCATTGGCTTATTAAATGCGTCTTCTATGGGCAAAATACACATTTCATGATTTTTTTGGTAAAAATTAAGGTTTTTGGTAAAAAAATGCATTTACACTTTAATTTGCACTTTTTTCCATTGAGCAAAGGGCTTTTTATATTGAAAAGAATTGTCCTTCTTACAATAACTATGCAAATTTAAGTTTCCATCAATAAAAAACAAATCCACGACATTTGAAAAATGAAAAATCCATAAAATGATAAAAAAATGGGATTTTTTCACCAAATTTAGCCTTTTCTTACCTTATTTTATTATTCATGTACATTTAAATATACTTTGATCATCATCAATATTTAATTACCTTTCATCTGACACCAAAAATACTCCAATAGCTTATCCAATACCACTTTTATGCTTAAAATACAAATTTTGATGTTTTTCGTGTAAAAATTGACATTTTTGGTAAAAAAAAGTGCATTTTTCACCCCCATGTCCAGGGAGTTGGCCAGTAAGAAATGGATTTTTGAATTCTACAGAAATTCTGAATAAGATAGACCCGGTCAGAATTTTGCAACAAGACAGGTGATTAAATCGATGTCAGCTGAGGGACTATACCTACAACAACTAATACAAACATATACTGCTTATTATATACAGGTCTTACTAGGTACAAATACCACCAGACTCGTGCCATGGGGTGTCAACTATACTAAAGCACACATCTCTCATTTAAAAACAAATCATATACTATTGGTACCAATCAGATACAAAGTTGTCAGGCTTACACAGTGGCTATAACATAGTTTGTTTCCTGTGGGCATTATCCATCTGAACATGAAGTACACCTAGGTGTACCTAGCCTATCAAGGCCCTCCTCGTGGGAGCACTCGGGCACCTACTACATGATCACTACACATTTTCTAGGGGCTGATAGCATGGTTTCGCTGCCTCTGTGATCCCATATTTTAAAGGGGCATTTCGTGATCCACAACCTCGTCCCCCCTAAACAAGTTGAGATTTTTTATATCATCTGAACCGTTAACATTAGTAATCCATGTCTACCAAATCTTACGTGTAAATTCGGTCGAATCTTCAAGAAATTCGCAATTTTGTATTTTCCGTAAACAGACAGAAATTACAGCACAGTGGCCTATGGAATCGTGGAAAACAAGCAATTGCTTATAGCACAAAACTGCAAGATCGGGATCAACTAAAATTTTGTAAATAAGGTTTTCTCAAGGATATCTAATGAACCATGATGAACACAGAAGGTGTTAGAATCACGAAATGCACCTTTAAGAAAACTAAGAATAGCAATGCTATAAAACAATCTCACATGAGACAGGCCCTCAATGCTCGTAAATTATATTTTTGGGTGTGAGTCCTCTCACGAAAGTTTAATTTTTGTTTGAAGTTCAGTAATTTTGCAAATTAAACTACTTTGAGAATGGGAAGGTAAAATATAATAAATCTTTCACTATAGAGGGCTTTGGTAATTTTTTAAGTGATTAAAATTCTGTATCAATATCATATCGGTTATTAGTTATGCAATTCTGGTTATGCAATTTACACACGCCCCTTTTTATGTCTTATCAATAAACCACTAATGACAAGCAAATCAGACACTTACTGCTGTTATGAGTTCCGATGGACCGTTGAACTCCTCTTTCTTAACAAGGTCATAAGTTCCTGGTGATGTCCCAATAGAATAGAAGTAATCAACAGTGCTCTTACTGTCCGTTGCTTCTACTTCTAAATTAAAAGCTGCCTCTGTGTAGTCTAGATTTGGTACCTGTTCCACAATGCACGATTTGCTGGGTTGAGGTAGAGCGGTCCCATCTGCCTGACGTCTACGGCCACTTCCCTACAGAATATTAGCAACAAGTTTACCTCTGCAGCAAAAATGCATTACTCTAACATTTTCCATCAAGTGTTCTATTTCTAGAGTTTATTTTTACACAATTTTATCAATGTTCATTTACATTTGTTTCCAATTGGATCAAATCCAATCCATGAAAGCGTTATTTGTCACATAGTACGCGGTGTGTGATGCACCCGACGATTTTTTGACATCTTAGCACTGCTGTACCACAGTGTGACGAAGGGGAAAGAAGTCCCTGGTTTGGGTCTTCCTTCTACAGAAAGAGATATAGAAATAGCCATTTTTCCTGCATTTTACATGTTTGCCTTGTCATGTCCAACCAACTGAAATGGGTAGTTCAGTAATTTAAACCTAAACAGGATATCCTCAACAAATATTTATTACTCCAATTTCAAATAGTTTGTAATAGAAAACAAAAAAAAATGCTTCTATCAAAATGCAAGAACTGAAATAGTCCACTCAATCCACAAAATTGCTACAGGTTTTCTTGCTATAACTTGCTTTTCAAACAGCATATCGAAAAGGTATATAGAAAAAAAAAGGAAGCATTGCAAGACATGCTAATTTGTATAAACCATTGCCATTTTTTGCCTATATTTTGGTTATCTTTCATTGAACTGTTTATTTTTTACAACATATTAACTGTTTAAGTTATGGTTACAGTTGCATGGTTATGCTTGAAAAATGTGTTGCAATTGATACATTAAAGTGAAAGTGAGATGATAATTTTTCAAGATGGCTGCTGTTTTTACGCCAAAATTTAAATCCCGCCAAAATCTAATGACGTGACCAGGGTCTTGGCTGTTTCTTCAGGCAGTTCTGAAGCTCCTCTATAGAGAAAGGTCCAGTCTGGATGGGAAGGGTGTCTGCTATATTGCGAATAAAGAAAGATTCATCAAGGTTGGTGTTATTCTGAACCGTTTTGCCAAGTAGAGAAGCCTTTGATTCTTATAGATGAGATAACTTTCTTGGCAGTCTCCCACAGCCCCCCCCCCCCCCCCAGGCAGCAGCATATGTTGTTTTCAAGATGTAGGGTGTCCAGCGCTTCAGCTTTGGACTTAACATGTTTATCAAGCACAGCGGTGTAAGCATCTGCTTGGAACTTCTAGTGGATTTTGTATGGTGCTTCTCTAGTTCTTCTCTAGCTTTGTTGACTTTGTCATTTTAGTCAAAGGCAGTAGTCGTCTTCTTTCTCCTAGGTAGCATCTCCAGTGCATTGTTTCTTTGTTGGCTGTTGTGAGGATATAATATACTGCTCATAAAAGCTCTTTATTTCACAGTATACATTCCTACAGTGGATTGCTTTTCATGGGATCCCTGGGAAGGGTTTACTATGAGGATGACTTACCTGGCCCCTACAAGAGACATTTATGATCAGACATAACTTGGGTATAAGACGAAGGACTTTCTGTCTGAAATTGATGAGTTTATTTCTGATGTAAATATGACTGCAAACAAAATTGTAATTTTAAGAGACTTTAACTTTGTACCCCACAAAGTATGATGTTGTAGCTTTCATGAATACTTTATCTTCAATTACTTACGGATCAACAGACAAGGATCATGCTCTTGACATGGTTATTACAAGATGTGATGATGAGATTAAAAAATTGTAAAGTGAGTAAATTCTGATCACTATGTTGCTTATTTTTATATATGCAAAACCAGACCACCTTTTCAAACAATCACTTCATCTACTCGTAACTTCAAAAATATACAAATATGTTCATTCTTATCTGATTTAACAAATGAACTCTCTTCATTACATTTTGACCATGGTAATGTTGACATTGCTTACAATGAATTTTTAAAATATATTGCAAGGAGTCATTGATAAAAAATGCACCACCTACTACAAAGGTTTTTAAAAATCAGACCACTTTCTCCATGGTACAACAGTGAGATCAAAGAGGCAACTAAAATACGCCGTCAGTTGGAGAGAAAGTAGAAAAACACGACACAAAAGAAAATAGAAAAGCCTATAAAGAGCAACGCATCATTGTAAATAAACTCATTTTGCAAGCCAAAGAAATTTATTTGAAGATCCAATTGGCTGATGCTGATACAAAAGGTGTTTTCCAAAATAATCAATAAGCTCCAGAAGGGAGGAAAAGTTCTTCCTGCCTGTGAAAATTATAAAGAGCTTAGTGACTCATTCGCTGATTTCTTTGAGAACAAAATCGTAAAAATAAGAAACAACCTTGACAAATCCAAAACACAAATGAACTCAAGTTCACATAAACTGGATGATCCACCAGAATACAATCAAGAGATGACAGAAACTCCTCCAGTGCCGGAGGATGAAGTATGAAATATTATCTGTAAATTGCAAAACAAAAAGTTGTTCACTGGATGTTATACCAACATGGCTACTTAAACAATGCATCACACCAATACTGCCTGCCTTAACATCTATCACCAACATGTCATTCAGGTCTGGTACCTATCAACAGCTTTGATATAAGCCATTGTTTCACACTCACCATGTTTTACTGGCTTTAAGTGCCGCATTTGACACCATTGATTTTGGCATTTTAGATGATAGACTGACACATACATTTGGCATTGAAACACATTGAGTAGATGGGTTCAATCATACCTACGTCAACATACAAATAGTCTTGGAGAGTTCGTGTTGCGGGCAATTTTTCATAGAGCCATACCATGGATTTGGGCCTACCACAAGTTTCTGTGGTAGGTCCAGGGACTTTTAGTAATTATACTTACCCTCTTGGAAAAATAATTAAAAAAACATGGACTTAACTCTCACATATACGCAGACAACACACAAATTTACACAGAATTTGATACAAAAATACCTGGAAACAGTGTCACTGTGTTATTCAAACTGGAAGCATTCATTAAAGACATAAAGGAATGGATGAATGTAAATAAACTCAAACTGAATGAGGAGAAAACAGAAGTTTGTATTGCTGTTCGTAATCTGGATGTCCACTTTGGTTCAGATCTGTTCATGTCCTGCCATATTTCTACACTTTCCAGATCACTCAATTTTCATCTCAGAAACATTGCCCGTATTCGCCGCTACATTGATGAGGAACATGTAATTATGCTCTAAGATCACTTATAATTTCTGAACTAGACTACTGCAACTCACTGCTATATGGTATTAACTTAAAAGAAAAAAGAGACTCCAATCTATTCAAAACAGGTGGTCTGCAAGACCTGTTTTGAATAGATTGAAACAACTGCACTGCTTATACCTGTTAATGAAAGGATCATTTTTAACTCCTTACACTAACATACACTAACATAAAAGAGCAAAAATTAAGCCCCACCAATATACCTGATAAATCTTATCCAATATCGCACTCACAGCTCTTCGATCCCATGCTGACAGCAATGTTCTTGTTTCAAAAAGAACATATACATCTAACGGTAAAAAAACTTTCCGCCATTCAGCACCGTTTTTATGGATCAAGTTAACTGCAACAATGCGTATGTCTCCTAATCTAAACCATTTCAAAGCAAAACTGAAAACATACCTTTTTCCCAAATTAACTTAATTACATGCATGTTGTAGCTTTAACATTGTACTTTATGTAGTTATGTTGTACATGTAAAGCGCTTTGATCATTCTTAATGCTAAGGCGCTATATAAAAATAAATATCTGTTATTATTATTATTATGCTAAAATGAATTGAGGGACCATCTTCAAGGGCTCACGTTTACTGTCCTTATCAGGCATTTACATGTGTCACTTACGAACGGGGACACAATGTATTTGAATGGGCCCGAATCCCGGCCCGAATAGGACACACAATGAAATGTTGTTTAAGAGACGGATTGATTCATGGGATACACACAAGATCTTCTCCTGGTGGACAGTCAGGTCTCCTTTTGCCGTGTGGAAGTACAAAGTACAATTTGTTGCCTTTCAGTAATTTGTGTGTTGTCAATTTTACAACATACCATGCTTACATTTGGTTTTGATACTCTCCAGAAACAGCACCGAATTATATTTTCCCCCAAGTGGTACTTTATACAAATAATACATTGATTATAGAGGAAAACAGTGTGTCTAATCCTCCAATATGAACCATGTAATATTTGTTTTATTATACACCTGAATGTGACTCTGGGGGTGAGGTTGTAGAGAAACAGTTCAAACTGTTACCCTGGGAATATAACACTTGTAATAGCAATCACGCAGCAAATTGGTTTAATTAGTTCATGAATATTAATGAGGTGTAATAAAGTTCACTGACAGCCTGGTCTGCAGTGGGAAAAATTCTTACCTCTGGTGTGGAGAATTCCTTGATTTCTGGTGGGGTACCATCCGGATCCTTGGTGTGAAGATCGAATATATTTCCCTTCAGAGGTGACATGGTATATTTGAAGATAGTAGCTTGGAATAAAACTCTCCTTCCAAAAAAAGGAACCCAGAGGGTTACCAAACCTTTCAATTGCATTGTCAGTGGAATGACTTCGTAGTCCAGACGTATTCTGAAAGGCAAAGGCTCAAATGTTATTAGGTACTTAGGTAATTTGGGCTTTAAGTCCTGGCACAACATCACCACTGAAATGGTGATCAAAGTACTGTTGTAAAGTGATCAATTAGGCACTTAGCTCATCAGAAGTAAGCCAGACAATGATGGAACCCCAACCCCCGACCAGAAAAATGAAATTTCGGCAAAAATCGGCAATTTGGGGCCAAAATTACTTCTTTGCTCAATATTTTCCAGAATTCTTTCGTATATGAGCTCTCCCCCATGTTTCAGTTTGGGAGGGGATGTTAAGCCGTCGGTCTCATGTCAAACATGTACACGTACATCACAGTCAGTTTCGAAAAGATTAGGGTGATTATCCCAGGCTGTCCCAATTCCATCCCGGTGTAAAGTCACCGTGTGCCCTACTTATAATAGGGGATCCATTAAGCTTAAATGCTCAAATAAGGTTGAATCCTATTCAAGATACACTAAAAGATCTGCGAGGTGTTTAGGTCAATTCGAGTTCAAATCTGCTGTTAAGTTGGTGGAAAGCCGTGAAATTCTTGTTTTAAAGGGCCACTACCCGATTTTGATAAACATAACTTTTTTGAAAGGATACAAGTATGCATATTTTCATGAAAATTTCAACGTCAAATAATACGTCTGGGCATTAAATTTGTTTGATTTTTTTTTATAAATTTGATCAGAACCTACAATGTTAAATGAGTCAAGGGTTACTACCTGATTTAAAGCACCAACTTGGGTGAATGTTATTTGCACCTTAAAATATAAACATGGATGGTGACAACTTTGTAAATTTTATTTCAAAACAGTTGTGCATTGAAATGGGGTCATCCAGTATGAATAAGAAGGGGGCAATTGAGGTAGCAACCTAAAGTTCTAATAGGAAGTACCTATGTACCTATCTTCAAACGCCAAACAAAAATTCAAAATGTAAAAAAAAATAATAAAAAAAATTAAAATTAAAAAAAAAAGAAATTGGTCTTGAAAAAAAAAAATAGAATGCTGGGAACCAGCAACGGGAGGAGAGACAAGGCGGAGACAAGAGGAGAGAAACACCAGGCAGTGCCGCAATCTTTGTCAAAGTAGTTGGCACACCTTGTGGAAATCAGCTCTTTTACATTGACATAATTCAACCATTTTTGAAGGTACGAAATTGACCTTTTTTGGGTATCAAGCTTGAAGCCTTAGCTAACCCCTAAACCCTCCCCTTCCCCACCGATCAATGTTGAGTACTGTTAGGCGCACTGTAACACAATTTCAGATTTCAACTTTGTTCCGGGGAGAGGGGGGCGATTTTACTGTACGTTAAGAAAAGTGTGCCAACACTTTTGTCCAAGATTGTATTTGTGCTTGGAAAAAGGGTGCCGGGTTGGTTACTTGAAGGTCTGTAACTTTAGAATGCTCCATTGGATTTACATGGAATTTTCAGGACTGGTGTAAATGTGATATTCTTTCAAACGACTGTATATTTGCAGTATCAGATATTTACAATTTAGCGACAGGTCACTTTAAATGCTCAAACAAGCTATCTTAACAACCTTTTTGGACCTATTAGTGCATTAAAAGTATGTAATTCACGTGTTTTGAAGTCATCCAAGTAAAGTAAACCAATAGTAAATTTGTATTATTTCTCGGTTGGGTGGAAATGAATGTTGTACAAAGAAAAATTCAAAACCATAATGAAGAAAAAGAGTAAGTGGACTAAAATACCTTTAATATAGCAAACATAGATGGCTCATCATTTTCAGTAGACAGAGGTCACAACATGCATATTTTGAAATGGTGGAAGTCTTCCATGCTGAAGCTCAAAATGGTATTAACTTTAATTCAATAATTATTTTCAATTAATAAATGTGTGCATGGGTGTGTATTATATGTGTGTGTGTGAGCAGTGGGTGTTGGTCGATGTGCTCGCACTCTCGCGTGCATGTGTCGTGTAGAGAGCGTCGCGTGCGTCTGCGTGGATGTTGAAGAGATCGGCGTAATATGGTTTATTCTATTCGTAATAACATGTCTAAACCGTGACTACAGTTACAAATACAAAATTTAGATTCTCAACGTAGTCAATGTCCCAAAATTAAGCTCAAGAATGTCTAGAGTAAAGCATTCCAATTATAAAAATTTAATTAGCCATGGGAAATAAATAACACCACAATGTTCAAGTTTATTGCAGGGTGCGGAGCTGATTTAAAATTTGAAATACCGAGAACATAAAGACATAAATTCATATGAATTCTTTCAATTATTGGGGATTCAGATGTTCCCCAGATTTCACTCCCAAATAACAGCATAGGTTAATAGGTTTGCTGTTGGTGTCAAAGATTTTAAAACGCACATTAAAGGTGTGTGTTCCGATCGTCTTTTGGTTTTTTTTTTTTTTTTTTTTCGAATTAATGGTTAACCATCAATATTAGCACAATTGAATATGGCTTTGCAGTATGCATTATTGCTTCTACAATCAAAGCCGCAGGTTTGTTTCCCACAGTACTTGATGAGGCGTATGTGCAAGTGCCAGGCTCTTATATTAAGTAGAGAACACAGTATACATAAATCGGAACAAACACCTTTGACAGGAATATGACTATAATTCCTTATTGAGACCAAAACATGCTATGTTAGCCTGAGAGGCGGTATACTCCTGTGCTTTTAGCCAATTGCCACTACAAGCAAACATATTACCAAGGTATTTAAACGTTTTTACAACTTCAATTTTCGATCCTTTTTTCTATACGCTTAACCGGCCACCCCGTTTAAACACCATGATCTTGGTTTTGGTCTATGTTACCTTGAAAAGGACCCAGTACAACAATATTCTGACAAAATATCGAGTTGTTTTTGTAAACCAAAGACGAAAAGAGTTCCATATGTACCCTTCTTCAAAAGTCTACAGGAAACAAATTACTTATATTGTTATGACGTCTCGTGAACGTCAAAGGTCTGAAATACCTTTCAAACACAACTAAAATGAGCCTTGTGCACAAGTAATCTGAATTTTATATGATATAACAGATTTAATGATTTTTAATTGGTTTGGTTCAAGAATTTGGTATGTCCAAAACATAATTACAATAACAACTTTACATGATTTATAAACTAAGATACTTAAAATTTCAAGTCATCTAGTGTCCTGTGTTGCAAGAAGCGTTGCAGTTCAACGATGATGTATCCTCACAGCGAAGACTCCAAAATGACAGCACATAAATATTCCATGAGAATCTTCTCAGTCCTGAAGATAACTTTTGTCCAGCAGTTCAAGATGACAAGGTTAAATAAGTCCCTCGACGACACTAATATTCCACAGTATATTAGTCCAAGATGGTCACCACGATTTCTATCTGTCCACAATTTGGAATCCTATTTTGATTCCCAGCACTTTAGGCTTCAAAAACGAGGTACTGTGCTAGCTATAACTTCTAGCTACAGTGGTGGCTGCTGGCAAAACTAACCTCTTGCAACTCTGCTTTATACAATCATTTCACAAAGTTCCCAAGTCTTAAAATAGATATTACCACAGAATCATGCATAAACATAACCTTGCACTAGCTGACCAATTGGAATTCACATAAATTACATCATCTGAATTGCATCACTTCACAATTATAACTTCATAGGGAATCCCCGAATCATGTAATATGTTTTGATCTTAAAGCATAAACAAGTTGACTCAGTTTCTAATTTTCATCTTGGGGAATTCCCATTTCCCCTACTGTGCAATCTATCTAGTTCTAAATAACAGGTGTAAGCTCAACATGGCACCTGAGAATCCCCTGCTCTCTTTTTATCATAAACAAAGTACATTTCCCGTGAGAAAACTTTTCTCAAATAAAATTGAGAAAATAATATTTTGATCAAAATTTTGAGGGTAACATAACACTATTTATGGCCTAACACTAACAAATACCCTAACTCTAAGGCAAAAAAATTGTTACATGTAGAACTTTGAAGGGGGTACATATGGAACTCTTGCCCTAAAGACGATATCACTTATCAAAACTAGATCATCCGCAAAAAGGAGATGACTTATGCTACATTAATTAATTTGTACTTTTGATTATTAGTAGCATTCGACCTTGTACTCAGATCATTTATGAAAAATTTGAATAAAAATGGTGACAATAATGAACCCTGCTGAACTCCAGCCCTACACGAGAAGGCATTTGTTACGCCTACTGGAGTTCTTACACGAGCATTCAATTGCATATACATGAAGCACATTACCAACAATTCCCGCTTGTTTAAGTTTCAGTAATAGAGCATCGTGATTTACCAGATCAAACGCTTTACGGAAACAAGACATATTTGGTGTTAACACCAATGTGAGCTCGCGCAAAGGATGATATTTTAGATTTGAAATTGGCAATTATCGCTTTCTAATGCTTAAGTTCTATTTCCCCAAAGCAAAGACAGATTAGTCAGGTACATGGAGCATGTAGGTGAAACCAAATACAGTTAGCCTGGCCATCAAAAACGCCTGACTTGTGTTTAGAGCGGGAGCACTGCCCTGGGTCCAACATCATCGTCATCCCCACTGCAGAAAAAGGTTGGACCACCTTTAGAAGTTGGCATGGACACGCTATATCAGATGCATGGTAGCTGGTTACAAATTATGGTGACGCCTTTTCAATAGGGGCCAATCACAGGGGTCAAACCTTTTAAAAGGCTCCAAACATGTTGAATATCAAGGTATGGCATTAATGGGTAAATACAGTAAAACCCAAAGTTTGTCAATTGGTAAACCATGGAATTACCCTTTAATGTAAATTAATGAAGGGAGTGACTAATTGGTAAATGCTAGAATGGAGCGAATGTTCCCTTTAATGGTAAATGAAGGGAAAGTACTTTAATTGTAAATGAATAGTCTTTAATTTGTAGAGCCCTTCAAATGTAAATAAAGTAATGGCCATTTAAATGTTAAATGAATGGCCCTTTAATTCGTAAATGAGGAAAGAGTCATTAATTTTTAATACTGGAATAGCCCTTGAATTAAAGGAAGGAATAACCTTTATTTGAAATGATGGAAAGTCCTTTAAAATACCTTTAATTACTTTGCCATATGGCTTGACCCTTCTCTTAACTGGACAACTAATATTGACAAATTGGTTCAAAATAATAAACGTATTGGGCTGCTCAGGCGCATTCGTAATGTCATTCCTCAACAACCCTTATCTTACTTTTTAAATCACTTATGCCCCTCATTTTGAGTATTGTAATGTAGTATGGGGGAATGCATGCAAGACTAATTTTTGAGGGGGGGGGGGGGGGGGGGGGGGCCCAGGCTGACAAACTTTCAAATAAGCGGGTAATATTGGCCCTCCCCGGAAGTATCCCACGGATATTCTGCTTAATAAACTTGGGGGGCTGACGCTGCATATGTCGTTTCTTTACATCTTAATGATCATGGTCTATAAAAGTTACACACAGTCTCTATAAAACCTGTGTAATATTTTTAATCTTGTTCATGAAACCATACCCATGTGACGAGGGCAAGTACTCGGGGTAATCTTGGTTCCTCCTGTATGCAAAATGATTCTGATAAGCGTAATTTACTTCAAGAGGGGATGTGTCGAGTCAATGCCTTCCATTATCCGCCAAAATCCTCTTCCACAAATGTAAAAGCGTTTCAAGTATTTTTTGGTCTCAATACCCTGGGTGGTTTATTATATACGTGCAATTTTTATTTCCTTAGCTCCATAAACGGGGGGTTGGGGTGTTTTGTTGAGGTGTGTATCTTGTGTGAATCGTGTTCCAGTTTGGTGTCCTGTGAGAGAGAGTGAGAGTGAGTGAGTGATGAGTGTATTTGTGTAAGTGTGTTTTGTGTGAGTTTGTGTGAGTGGGAGTGAGTGAGCGTGTTTAACGAGTGCGTGAGTGAGTGAGTGAGTGAGTGAGTGGAGTGGAGGTGGGTGGTGGGTTGGGGCGTGATTGAGTGAGTGGATGATTAGTGGTGAGAGTGTGAGTGGTGAGAGAGAGAGAGTGTGGTGTGAGAGAGTGTGTGTGGGAGTGAGTGTTTTGGTCGGGTTTTTGTTTTTTAGTTTTCCTTATTTTTTTATATTTACATGTATTTTAAATGCTTGATGTGCAAAGCCCACTGGGCTGGTTTTATTAGTGAATTTTTTTGTATTAAGCAATCATTTAATATGATATTGGTTTTCTTATGTGTGTTATATTTTGTACTGTATGAACTTTTGATGTATTATGTTTCCCCTGGGCCACCCCTGAAAAACAGGTTAGCCTGAAGGGTTTCCCCGGCAAAAGAAGAACTATTAATAAATAAATTAATGGGTTTATCAGTACTAGTCCTTTAATTTGTAACGATGGGATGCCTGTTTAATTGGAATAATGAAGGCGAGACCAATTAGTGGTAAATGAAGGAACAGCCTTGGATGATAATTACGTACTAACCTTAATTTTGTAAGTGATGGAATAAGCCCCCTTTCTTGGTAATAACTGAATTGGTAAATGATAGAACGGCCGTTCAAAAGTTAAATGAACGATGCCTGCCCCCCCCCCATCCTATCAGACACACGGATGAAGGTAGACTTTCATATAGAAGTTCAATGGATGCAATGAGGTATTACAATTGATCCGTCATGCGCTGTATGACGTGTGCAATACCACCCGACGGTAATGAATGGCAATACCTCATTTGCATCCATTGACTTCTATAGAAACGTCTACCCGGAGGACCATGCATGGAGGGATGGATTTCATGGTAGTACGGGTTTCACGTAATAGGCTTCCTCCTACACTATACCTACGTTTTGGGCTCACTCACGCTCACTAGAAATAAACTATGGCCAAATGTTGACCTTTTTTGTGCATGGTTACATTTCGTAGGTTTCCTCAGGATCGGTCAGGCCCAGGGGAGGACCCAGGAGACGCATACGTGTTACTAGGAGGTTGTGCCTTGCTACAATATATCAAGCTCATCTAGAAAACAATATGGCCAATTGTTTATTTTTGTGCATGTTGACCTATTTTTTACATTTTTCCCACTCCCTTCCACGCCCAGGGAAGACCCCAGGGATTGAAATTTTATGGTTCCAAGGGGCTTGGTCTCCTACAATATGCATCCGTTTGGCTACCTAGACATCCTCAAGAAAAAAATGTTGCCGCCAATTGTGACTCTTTTG